>OX103979.1:4351165-4407062 GCA_944470395.2 Schistosoma turkestanicum | reverse complement strand
AACTGGACTGTTGCTGTTGCAAAACATCAATCCATTGTCACTATTCATGCGTTTCATAAAAATTCCATTGTTTTCTAACTCTTCCTTTCTTGATCTTCCCCCCATCTTCGGCTGCCAGACATTACGTTGACGCTCACGCCATATACTAATCATCAGTAGCTCGCACCCAAGCACCACAGGGTAACTATTTCGTAATCTACCCCGTTGAACTTTCTACTGTCTACAACTTCATACTAGATGTCTGAGAATGACATCTAGAAATTAATTACTTAAAAAGCACATGCATATTACGTTAGGCAAATGGAATGATGAGAAGATTAAACACTTGAACAAATGGACTGTACTAGGAGAACTTGAAGTTATCTGGTGGTTTTCATTAAACAAAATTAATTTTCTTTCCTGCAACGGTAACTCCAGTAACATTATTTCTATTCCATACTTCTACTGATTGGTTGTTGACGCATTTAGCTTGTTAATTTTCCTATGTGCCAAGGTCATTTTGCTATTATATAGACTGGGTTGCTCTTTTTCGATTTTGCCATCATAATTTTCGGAATATAAAACTTTTTCTGCCCTTCTGTTTTTTTCTTAGGGGACAACTGTTGAAACGTTAAGCCAGTGGTTGAACCACCGAGTTCACACTAGTTCCAATTCGTATTAGGAGAAATCTTAGTCATACCTAATTAGAAAACAACTGTAGGTTTAAATTATAAAATTCAGTTTCGGTTTGGAAAGTACAGAAGGCTGGATGGCTTGCATTTTTGATCTTGCAGTTGGTTTAGCTTTCCTTTAGATGCGTCAACAGATTGAGCTTCAATCACCTGTTGCGTTGGCGAGTTTCATTCATTGACAATTTGGTGAGAAAATCGGTAGTCAGCTGAAAAGTAATTTGTTCTAGGCTTGTGAACTTTTTTAGGATATCTACGTAAATTCTCTAATTTAAGAAGTCAAGAAAAATGAGGGCATGTCAAATGCAAATTTATTATAAAGTCATTTGGAAACTGTGACTATGTCACCATTGGTTCTTCTATAACGATAAAAGAACTAGGTTTAATTTAATCAGTTTCTTTCAATATGCAAGCGTTACGATTCAAGGAATCAAATTAGTTGCGGTTCTTTGAACCCTTTCTAACAGCTCACTGTCTTTTTTTTAAAGGCAAGGGCTGGTTACAATAAATACTCAAGTTTAGGATGAACAAACATTGTATGAAAAGTCAAATATCTCTTAGCATTGATATGTCTAAAGGCTCTACGAATAATATACAAACACGAATATATGACAGCATTCAGAAAAAAATGTAACTCCATAGTTGAAAGAAATGAAATTTTTGACGTTTACATTAATAAGTATGAATAATCAGTATATCAGAAATGGATAGACGAGAGCGGAATTAATACAAATAGTCACTCGGCTATAACGTAGAACTTCATACTTACGTACATCAGTTCAAGTTACCATACCACATTGGCACACAGTTTGATCAGTCAATTCAAAGCCCATAGTAGTAGAGGTAGTAGAAGTATTAGTGGTAATCGAAAAAGATTAATGACCGAAGATGTCATCCAAGAAGTATATCTCAGAGGAATCAATTTTAAAATAGAGAGTGAGAGGAAAAAACGGTCATGAAGAATTCAGAAGATAACATTTTGACAGAAGATAAAGAATGGATACACCTGAGCCATTGCAAACGTTCTTGAACCATGTTATTACAAAGTCTCTAACTATGGATTACCATCATCTCGCGGACTCAATAATATTAAATATGTGTATGTCTATACTTGTACAAAATAAATGTTGAATTGAAAGAAATAGATTTATCATAAAACTAATAAAAATTGCAGAGTTAGCGAAGAAACAACGAAAAAACTAGGAAGAGTCAATTCCTTCAAGATTGTGAGTATGAAACCTAGACCATACGAAGCCTTCTGTGTGGATAATTGTACTGTTTCGTGGTTCCCTACTAATACTGATTCATTGGAATTAAGTAAAGCTTGAAAGGATGAAGCATGTGGTGAGCTTAGGTTTTGATGAAATCCACGAATGTATTAATTTAAAAGAAATAGATAACTGCTTTGTTTCAAACCTTTCCCTGAATATTATTGATGAAAGAGTGTTTATACTTTGCATACATTTCTAATTGCATTACTCAATTACAACTTATTTATTTGAACACATAAACTTTAATGCAAAGGGGTACCTAAATATTTAAGCACCCCACAAACTATTGAATTTGTGAGTGGAGTGGGATACTGCACTGACACTCAAACAGAAACAGGTAGTTTTCTTAGAGGGTCATGCATAGAGTCATTCAGTTAAAAGTCTGATCTACAAGACAGTGCAGCAACCTCAGGAGATGCAGTCCCATAGTAACTATACACGAATAACAGGATCACACGCCATTTGTTCTATCACGATCGTGTAGTACATGTGTACCATTGGTTTGGAATCACGGTTTCCCAACCACTCTTCGTGAATCCTCCGTACACACTAACCCAGTTAAAGCACCAGACATTCTCTCTTCATCCTCTCAAGTTCGTAAACTACTTATATGCCACAAGAATGTAGAGAGTAAGTCCTCTCTGGCAGTGGCTATACACGCGTAGTCATATGAAAGTATTTCGAGAGAGACACAGAGAGAGAGAGAGAGCGATCTTTTTCTAATTTCAACCATACTAGCGCATTTACGGGCGATACCTTTAAGCTACAATAGAGAATTAAATTAATGTTCATTGACTTCTATTACCAATAAAGTCGTCGATATGATATAAACTAACTACATATATTCTGGGGTTTCATCAAGTTTTATTGTCATCTTTAGAAGATTAAACTAATCATAATCATTGAAGTGTATAGATTACTGATAGAGACATTTATTCGCAATGATACAGTGAGTAGTTCAATACTTAAACAATCTACTATGATAGAAGTATTACTTATTCTATACTACTTGTTTCATCCTACTACTAAAAGATTAAACAGTTATTTAGTGATTTCTCAATGTTCACAATAATACCTGAAGAGTAAATATGTCATTTCATGTTGGATAATATATATACATCTTGAACTCTTCCAACTTTTGGCTTTACTTGAGCATTTGTAACTGGTATGCAAATGAACTATAAAACTTTATCACAACCGGTAAATGATGGAATTTATGTTATTGTGACAATACTTAACCTTCATTTTATTAGTTGCATTGTTTAAAATTATCAGTAAATATGAAGTATCGGAGAAAATGATGAACTTTGTATTTTGACAGTTTCTATTGTTTATTTTTTAGAAAAATAATAATGATATTATTCTTTTTTTTCTTTAAATCTATATCTATTGTAAAGATTCTTTAAACAGTATTCTGTTAATCAATCTTCTCACTAACTTATGTTCTTCTATCTTCTGTTCACAAAAAATCATGCCAATTCATTACAAACAAGTGTTGTTTAAATAGAACCACTCAAGGTCATATCAAGGTTAAACATGATGCATGAACGTTTTCCAGTATTTTTGATTGAAGTAACAATAATAATAATAATAACAATCATTAATTAAACTGTAATACTGTATACATTAAAACAAAATGATAATTTCATTTACCTGAACTATTATTATTATTATTATTATTCTTGTGATGAATATTATTTAATAGTTTCATAGATTGTTTGCTTGTTAGACATTTTTGTGAATTGAAACTTGAACAGCGTCGATTTTTCGATGGAGTTTGTAGTAAATCATTTTCATTATTCAATTTATTATGTATTTCTAATGGACTAGAAACTTGACGTCGTCGTTTACCACGATGCGAATAATCTTGATAATAATATTGATCCGAGGATGTAATTGTTGTTGATAGTTTCTGATATGAATTAGTTGAAGAACACAATGAAGGCAATGTAATAGACGATGGTGATGATGATGATGATGATAATGTGAAGGAAATATTCGGTGAATAGGATGATGATTCTACAGGTAGTTGATGACGATGATGGTCATCATCATCATTATCAACATCATTTGAATGATGCATTGAATATGTCAGCGATGGCTGTGAATAAATAAAGCGTTACAGAAAATAAAAATTAAGAATTAGAAAAAATAGTAACGCAAACGAAAAGAAAAAGCACTAACTGACACGCATAGTTCTTCATTGATAATCTTCAACGATGATACATGAAATCAAGGTAGCATTGTAGAAAACAACTTGGTATTTACTGAAAATGATAAAATGATAGTGTTGGGGACGTTAGCTCCCCACAACTCACTTGCAAAAGGCTCTAATTTTCGATTATTTATGTTTTCGCGCGTAAATGAGAACTAGTTAGAACTAACCAACTAATATCTGGAACTCCAAACAAATATCAATCAACACCAAAATCAGCATTTTCAATACAAATGTCAAGACAGTTCTACTGTATGGAGCGGAAACTTGGAGATCTACGAAAGCCATCATCCGGAAGATACAAGTATTTATGAACAGCTGTCTACGCAAAATACTTCTGATTCGTTGGCCAGACACCATCAGCAACAACCGACTGTGGGAGAGAACAAACCAGATTCCAGTGGAGGGGGAAATCAGGAAGAAGCGGTGGAAGTGGATAGGACACACACTGCAAAAAGCACCCAAATGCATCACAAGAGAGGCCCTCACATGGAACCCTCAAGGCAAAAGGAAAAGTGGAAGGTCAAGGAACACATTACGCATAAAAGAATGAACAAAAATTGGACAGAACTGGAAAGGGAAACCCAGGACAGAGTTGGTTGGAGAAAACTGGTGGGCGGCCTATGCTCGATTGGGGGTAACAGGCGTAAGTAATTAAGTAAGTTAGGACTAAACTAAAACATAATACTGGTTGATTAAATTGCTAACTATTGTATTAAGTCGTGTAGGAACAGACAAACTTTCTGGTTGTAATTTAAATACTAATTGTATGTAGTGATAATCAAATTTAGATGTGATGACTTGAAATGAACTTTGACAACCTTATTCATTTTATTTTTATGTTCTTCTGATTCTTAAATTTCCGTATTATTTCAAAATTTTATATGCTTCAATTTCTTTTCAAATCTTATTTCCTGTTTACGCTCTTTATAATTAATAATGTTAAATCATACTGACTTTCTTTCTCGGTTTTCATCTAATCTACTTGTTCTCTGTGTTACACTTGCTATGATGTTGTTTAGTTTGGCAATCTGATTGACACACATTAGTACCAACGTTTACCAAAGTTTATAAATTAACTGATTAAATGAACAATACATGAATCAATATATAATTATTAGGCTACATCATTTAGAACTTTAAATTTATATTACTATTCAATGTCTATTGATCACTTAATTCATTGAAATCATGAATCGATCAATGTTAAACCACCTTTAGAAACTTGAAAGCACTAGACGGCCATTCATCAGCATTGCGTATCCACGACTCCCGATCGCGGGAATCGGACCCACGACTTTCGGTCTTGTACGCGACCGCTTAACCTCTAGACCACAAGAAATACCAGTAATTGATTTTAAATTAAAAGGTTGCGCAAACTACCTCAGATTGATCGGAGTTAGACATTATTAACGTCGTTGGATGCTGGCTCAGTGGTCTAGAGGTCAAGCGCTCACGCACAAGACCAAACGTCTTGGGTTCGATTCTTGCAGGTGACACGAGTCGTGGATGTGCAATGTTGATGATCCTCACTCATACCGGGACGAAATGGCCGTTCAATGGTGTCAAGTATCGAATGATGATCTAACAATCATTGATTCGTGATTACAAAAATAAATATTCTTCTTTCGTTTCTTTTAATTTTTTTAAATCAATCTTAAATTTTAATGAATGTTTCGATTAGTTCATTTTTGAATTAGATTTATCTTATTTTACCTAGAATGATGTATGCTGTTTTTACATTTTTGTAAAGCGGATTGCGTATTCTATGAAATTTAAAATGCTTCATTCATATTGTTTCTATATATATATACATATATTTTTTCCTTTACTCTTTGATATGTAAAAAATTTATTTGAAAAATAACAATTCTACGTGTGGGTTTTACCTATTCATTTATCTTGACATGTAATAATACGTTTTTGAGAAAAAAAACTAAAAATATTTTGTTGCAACATCAACATTGTTTTTATCTCAACGTTTTAATACTCCTACACAGTGTAGACACTAATAATCCCGTTCTTAATTGACTACAGTCAGTCTCTCTCTCTCTCTCTCTCTCTCTCTCTATATATATATATATATATATATATATATATATGTAGGAGTATGCATAAGGTATAGTGATCAATGAATGCTGAGGTTAAGTAAACGGTATTAGGTGAACATAGTGAATTGGTTGAAGTTGTGAATAATCATTGACTAAGATGCGTAGGACATATTTAACGTATAATAAACGGCCGCCTACTTCGGTACGTAAAATTAATTGGAGCAGAATTAAGTTGAAAGAACGGCAAAGGTGACTAGGGTAAAATTTATTCTAAGTAAACGAAGTCAGTGACTGTTATTCTTGGCTATATTAGTAGATTAAAACTGTTTGATTGAGGTCTAAGCAATAATAATGATCAGTGGTTAGAAATGTTAGATGACGTAGTTCGAGATGAATACAAATGAAACATATGAATATACTATACATCTTAATCTAGATCTGGAGTTCCAGTATTCTTCTACATGTGTATTTTCAAACTGTACTCCAAATGTTTAGTCTTTCTCATCATAACTGCGACTGCATTATTTCAATTCTTTAACTGTTCATCGTATGAATTTCACCTCATCTTGCTGATATGATGGATCAACTTAGGTTAATTAATCTGCGCTTACGGAATACCGTGGAACGGCACAGAAGAGTACATAGAAGATCATATTCAAGTACAAAAAAGGTTGAATTAGCGCATATCTGTATCAAGTTCTATACTGATTATGACTGACTGGTATGTGCATCTTAAGTAATTGTCATCGACGAATTACTAGTTTAGTCTTGACTTGATTGACTTCTATACATAAAAATAATGATATTACAATTAATAAACCAGGCAGTACTGGTGAAAGTGTGACTTAGAGTGACCTATCAACTAACAAAGAAACGCTCATTACTTAGAAAACAGTCAACAGCTAAAAGCAATAAAATATCCGTCGGATAATAGCTTTAATCTAAATAATCAACCTTCACATATCGAATTATTCTTTAAAGTGGGAGGAAAAGGTTAAGTTCACTTATTGAAAGTTGGAATAATGTTATGAATTGAAGTTATCATCCACAGAGTTTTCGATATCAAAATAAGATCAACTATGGTGCGAAAATGTTAGGGTTAGATTTTCAGAGTGAAGTTAGAGTTCTGAGATTTATAGTTAAGATTTAGAGTAAGGATTAAGAAAGGAAAGATATTATCTAGCTTCATTCAACACTGCTTAACACATTGAATCATAACAAATACTTTATCATACGATTTAATTTGAAAACACTTATGTTTGATAAATCAACTTTATTACCATCTCCTAAATTCACTTTTCGATTTCTTAATAGAAATTTCTAACTCTATTTCAAACATTTTCATTACCATATAGTGCTTATTTTTATCTCGTTAATAATAATAACATACAAGTTATCTTTTGATAACACTTTAAATTTTGCGCAAAATACATAAGGTGCGCTACCTTAGTTCTAATTGGTTAACTCAAGGCCATCCGTATGTGATACTTTTACCGGCATATCATACAAAAATTTGAAGTTAACTAGTTGTAAAGAGATAATATTTTTTGCATTTATTTAGAATTTTAACATGTAGACTTCATTTCGGATTTTATTAAAAATTCGATGAGTTTTTTAAAATGCATTATGATTAAATCTACTTAAAAGTAGATTTTAAATAAATTAGCCTAATAAAAGTGATAATTTGTTTATTTTCAGTTTTAAGCCCTACTTTTTTCCGAAATTAAATCATGAACAAGTGAATGTTTACATAGATCACACAACATGACTTTTTAAAAGATTATGATATTTTTTTTCGAATTTTCAAATATTAGAGACAGGGTATTGGATTCACTTTTAGTAACTGCGTTAAATGCTACATCGGATTTGAAAATGAGGTGTTTGCGTTGTTTTTCCAGTTGGATATGTTGATTCGTTCGTCAGGTTTGAAAGGTTATTCATCGATGTAAGTCTTCCGATTGCGCTATGGTCGACATCGAGCTCACCAACTTAGTGGCTGAGTTTAAACCGGACGTCACATTTAACAAGAAACACAAGGAAAGGATTTGTTTCTTGCATACTTGACTGTCCGCCCAAAACGGAGTCAGATCGCGGGCCACTAAAGTAGTGAACCCTCTTTCGAGTCTAGTGCATCCACGAAATAAGTGAGCCCGACGTAATAAAATTAATTGAACAAAACACTCAGTGATAACATACGTTCAACTGAGATAATTAATTGTGTGAAACCAGAACTGATTAATTTAATTCTTGTAACATAATCAGAAATCCTACTTCAATGCAAACTAGGAGCTCATAATCATTGAAATCGTGAACCGATCAATGTTAGACCACCATTCAAAACCCAGAGGCACTGGACGGTCGTTTCGACCTAGTATGGGACTCATTAGCAATGCACATCCAGGACTCCCGCTACTTACAGGAGGTCAAACACAGAGTCTCCAGTCATCGTGCGGAACGTTTATCTTCTAAACCACTGAGCCGGTATCTAAAGATGTTAATATCTAACTTCAATCAATCATCGGTTGATTCATGATATCGAAGTAACTCAACAATCTCCACATTTCCATAATGTAAATTATCATGTGCTCACTAGTGAACAGCTTCGTCAGAAAGTTCCTCCAGGTTCTAGTGAGAATTCATGACCAGTGGAGTTCAACCCTGTTCGGATGTGAAGCAGTGCTTACCGAAAGTTTCATAATTAAACTTATACAGTTAAGAAAAGGAAACATTTCACAAACTCTTCAGGTATGAGTAGTTAATCATGAAACGTTAACAAGCATACACATGAAAGTATTTATATGAACAAGGCAAAATCATATTGTTGCATGAATCAAAGATAAAAACAGTTATATAATAAACATAATAATGACTAATTATATTGGTTTGTATTTAGGCATTTAGTGTCTACGCTTCAATGAATCATATATTCACAATTGTTTATGCATATATTAACAAAAGTACTGTAGGTAGGTGGTATACATGTGAAAAATTGAATGGATCAAATCTATGCAAAAATAAGTAAGTAAATGATAAAAATTGTTAACTGAAACGTTCTCATGTGTGTTGAATTGAAATTTTTACTTAGAATCTTTGCATAAAAGTAATCAATTATTTTAAAATAAACTACTACAAAGTGATATATTTTTGTAAAATAGTATGTTTTACACTAGTGTTAGTCATGAAATAATTTTAAAGATACATGAATGATCTGTTTTCTTATTATTCGAAGACGTAAACTGTAGACTATCAACTACCAACTATCAACCAACACTAAAGTTAGAATTTTCAATACAAATATCAAGGCAGTTCTAATGTATGGGACGGAAACTTGAGAACTACGACAGCTATCATCCAAAAGGTACGAGTATTTATTAACAGTTAACTATGATATCACTTGAATTATTTTCTGGTTAGGCGTTTTTAAGTTAGTTTTTGACGAATGGGGTAGCCAACCCCATGTCCAACCCTCCTCCTTTACCAGGGCTTGGGAACCGGCAGTAGCCCCGAAGGTTCTACTGGTTCAACCAAAACCAAAATCAGATTTTCAATACAAATATCAAGACAGTTCTAGTGTATGAAGTGGAAACTTGGAGAACTACCAAAGCCATCATCCAAAAGATACAAGTGTTTATTAATAGTTAGTTGTCTAAGCAAACTACTTCGGATTCGTTGGCCAGACACCATCAGCAACAACCGACTGTGTGAAAGAACAAACCAGATTCCAGTGGAGGAGGAAATCAGGAAGAAGTGGTGGAAGTGGTTAAGACACACATTGCGGAAAGCACTGAACTGCGTCACAAGACAAGGCCTCACATGGAACCCTCAAGGCAAAAGGAAGAGAGGGAGGCCAAGGAACACATTATGCCGAGAAACAGAAAAGGATATGAGAGGAATGAACAAACATTGGACAGAACTGAGAGGAACCAGACAGAGTTGGTTGGGGGAAACCGGTGGGCGGCCTATGCTCCATTGGGGGTAACAGGCGTAAGTAAGTAAGTATGATATCACTTAGTAATATTGTTGTTAGATATTTGATCAATAATCAATCTATTGGAATTTCCCAACTCATCTTTGTGAAAACACACACACGGATCCAGTTTAATGATTATCAAAGACACTAATCATCATCACCACATAGACACAATCGATTCATTCACAACTATCCTTACTAGTCAGTGTTCAATGCATATAGAACAGAACAACACGAATAAGTTTGTTTTTTTTGGCTTGAAGGGAAACATTTTAATTTGTCGTGGAAGATATTTGTATTTTTGTTAGGATATTTATTCATCAAATATCTTAAAGAAATTATTTTGTGAGTCTAATTCTATTGGTCATGCATATTCGATACCTGCTAGTCAATATTTAACGTAGTCAGTCTTAAACTATCCAGTTCACATACTTTTAAATGTTGTTTCCTAACTGTATAAATATACAGTTAGGAAACAACATTTAAAAGTATGTGAACTGGATAGTTTAAGACTGACTACGTTAAATATTGACTAGCAGGTATCGAATATGCATGACCAATAGAATTAGACTCACAAAATAATTTCTTTAAGATATTTGATGAATAAATATCCTAACAAAAATACAAATATCTTCCACGACAAATTAAAATGTTTCCCTTCAAGCCAAAAAAACAAACTTATTCGTGTTGTTCTGTTCTATATGCATTGAACACTGACTAGTAAGGATAGTTGTGAATGAATCGATTGTGTCTATGTGGTGATGATGATTAGTGTCTTTTGATAATCATTAACACTGGATCCGTGTGTGTGTTTTCACAAAGATGAGTTGGGAAATTCCAATAGATTGATTATTGATCAAATATCTAACAACAATATTACTAAGTGATATCATACTTACTTACTTACGCCTGTTACCCCCAATGGAGCATAGGCCGCCCACCGGTTTCCCCCAACCAACTCTGTCCTGGGATTCCCTCTCCAGTTCTGTCCAATGTTTGTTCATTCCTCTCATATCCTTTTCTGTTTCTCGGCATAATGTGTTCCTTGGCCTCCCTCTCTTCCTTTTGCCTTGAGGGTTCCATGTGAGGCCTTGTCTTGTGACGCAGTTCAGTGCTTTCCGCAATGTGTGTCTTAACCACTTCCACCACTTCTTCCTGATTTCCTCCTCCACTGGAATCTGGTTTGTTCTTTCACACAGTCGGTTGTTGCTGATGGTGTCTGGCCAACGAATCCGAAGTAGTTTGCTTAGACAACTAACTATTAATAAACACTTGTATCTTTTGGATGATGGCTTTGGTAGTTCTCCAAGTTTCCACTTCATACACTAGAACTGTCTTGATATTTGTATTGAAAATCCTGATTTTGGTTTTGGTTGAACCAGTAGAACCTTCGGGGCTACTGCCGGTCCCAAGCCCTGGTAAAGGAGGAGGGTTGGACATGGGGTTGGCTACCCCATTCCGTCAAAAACTAACTTGCCAAAAAAACGCTAACCAGAAAATAATTCAAGTGATATCATAGTTAACTGTTAATAAATACTCGTACCTTTTGGATGATAGCTGTCGTAGTTCTTCAAGTTTCCGTCCCATACATTAGAACTGCCTTGATATTTGTATTGAAAATTCTAACTTTAGTGTTGGTTGATAGTTGGTAGTTGATAGTCTACAGTTACTTCTCGAATAATAAGAAAACAGATCATTCATGTATCTTTAAAATTATTTCATGACTAACACTAGTGTAAAAATATACTATTTTACAAAAATATATCACTTTGTAGTAGTTTATTTTAAAATAATTGATTACTTTTATGCAAAGATTCTAAGTAAAAATTTCAATTCAACACACATGAGAACGTTTCAGTTAACAATTTTTATCATTTACTTACTTATTTTTGCATAGATTTGATCCATTCAATTTTTCACATGTATACCACCTACCTACAGTACTTTTGTTAATATATGCATAAACAATTGTGAATATATTGATTCATTGAAGCGTAGACACTAAATGCCTAAATACAAACCAATATAATTAGTCATTATTATGTTTATTATAACTGTTTTTATCTTTGATTCATGCAACAATATGATTTTTGCCTTGTTCATATAAATACTTTCATGTGTATGCTTGTTAACGTTTCATGATTTAACTACTCATACCTGAAGAGTTTGTGAAATGTTTCCTTTTCTTAACTGTATAAGTTTAATTATGAAACTTTCGGTAAGCACTGCTTCACATCCGAACAGGGTTGAACTCCACTGGTCATGAATTCTCACTAGAACCTGGAGGAACTTTCTGACGAAGCTGTTCACTAGTGAGCACATGATAATTTACATTATGGAAATGTGGAGATTGTTGAGTTACTTCGATATCATGAATCAACCGATTGATTGATTGAAGTTAGACATTAACATCTTTAGATACCGGCTCAGTGGTTTAGAAGATAAACGTTCGCACGCATGACTGGAGACTCTGTGTTTGACTCCTGTAAGTAGCGGGAGTCCTGGATGTGCATTGCTAATGAGTCCCATACTAGGTCGAAACGACCGTCCAGTGCCTCTGGGTTTTGAATGGTGGTCTAACATTGATCGGTTCACGATTTCAATGATTATGAGCTCCTAGTTTGCATTGAAGTAGGATTTCTGATTATGTTACAAGAATTAAATTAATCAGTTCTGGTTTCACACAATTAATTATCTCCAGTTGAACGTATGTTATCACTGAGTGTTTTGTTCAATTAATTTTATTACGTCGGGCTCACTTATTTCGTGGATGCACTAGACTCGAAAGAGGGTTCACTACTTTAGTGGCCCGCGATCTGACTCCGTTTTGGGCGGACAGTCAAGTATGCAATGAAACAAATCTTTCCTTGTGTTTCTGTTAAATGTGACGTCCGGTTTAACTCAGCCACTAAGTTGGTGAGCTCGATGTCGACCATAGCGCAATCGGAAGACTTACATCGATGAATAACCTTTCAAACCCTGACGAACGAATCAACATATCCAACTGGAAAAACAACGCAAACACCTCATTTTCAAATCCGATGTAGCATTTAACGCAGTTACTAAAAGTGAATCCAATACCCTGTCTCTAATATTTGAAAATTCGAAAAAAAATATCATAATCTTTTAAAAAGTCATGTTGTGTGATCTATGTAAACATTCACTTGTTCATGATTTAATTTCGGAAAAAAAGTAGGGCTTAAAACTGAAAATAAACAAATTATCACTTTTATTAGGCTAATTTATTTAAAATCTACTTTTAAGTAGATTAATCATAATGCATTTTAAAAAACTCATCGAATTTTTAATAAAATCCGAAATGAAGTCTACATGTTAAAATTCTAAATAAATGCAAAAAATATTATCTCTTTACAACTAGTTAACTTCAAATTTTTGTATGATATGCCGGTAAAAGTATCACATACGGATGGCCTTGAGTTAACCAATTAGAACTAAGGTAGCGCACCTTATGTATTTTGCGCAAAATTTAAAGTGTTATCAAAAGATAACTTGTATGTTATTATTATTAACGAGATAAAAATAAGCACTATATGGTAATGAAAATGTTTGAAATAGAGTTAGAAATTTCTATTAAGAAATCGAAAAGTGAATTTAGGAGATGGTAATAAAGTTGATTTATCAAACATAAGTGTTTTCAAATTAAATCGTATGATAAAGTATTTGTTATGATTCAATGTGTTAAGCAGTGTTGAATGAAGCTAGATAATATCTTTCCTTTCTTAATCCTTACTCTAAATCTTAACTATAAATCTCAGAACTCTAACTTCACTCTGAAAATCTAACCCTAACATTTTCGCACCATAGTTGATCTTATTTTGATATCGAAAACTCTGTGGATGATAACTTCAATTCATAACATTATTCCAACTTTCAATAAGTGAACTTAACCTTTTCCTCCCACTTTAAAGAATAATTCGATATGTGGAAGGTTGATTATTTAGATTAAAGATATTATCCGACGGATATTTTATTGCTTTTATCTGTGGACTGTTTTCTAAGTAATGAGCGTTTCTTTGTTAGCTGATAGGTCGCTCTAAGTCATACTTTCACCGATACTGCTTAGTTTATTAGTTGTAATATGATTATTTTTATGTATAGAAGTCAATCAAGTCAAGACTAAAATAGTAATTCGTCGATGACATTGACTTAGGATGCACATACCAGTCAGTCATAATCAGTATAGAACTTTGCACAGATATGCGCTAATTCAACCTTTTTTGTACTTGAATATGATCTTCTATGTACTCTTCTGCGCCGTCCCACGGTATTCCGTAAGCCTAGATTGATTAACTAAGTTGACCCATCATATCAGCAAGATGAGGTAAAATTCATACGATGAACAGTAAACGAATTGAAATAATGCAGTCGCAGTTATGATGAGAAAGACTAAACATTTGGAGTACAGTTTGAAAATACACATGTAGTACTGGAACTCCAGATCTAGATTAAGATGAACAGTATATTCAATGTATCATTTTTATTCATCTCGAACTACGTCATCTAACATTTCTAACCACTGATCATTATTATTGCTTATACCTCAATCAAACAGTTTGGATCTACTAATATAGCCAAGAATAACAGTCACTGACTTCGTTTACTTAGAATAAATTTTACCCTAGTCACCTTTGCCGTTCTTTCAACTTAATTCTGCTCCAATTAATTTTACGTACCGAAGTAGGCGGTCGTTTATTATACGTTAAATATGTCCTACGCATCTTAGTCAATGATCATTCACAACTTCAACCAATTCACTATGTTCACCTAGTACCGTTTACTTAACCTCAGCATTCATTGATCACTATAACTTATGCATACTCCTACATATATATATATATATATATATATATATATAGAGAGAGAGAGAGAGAGAGAGAGAGACTGACTGTAGTCAATTAAGAACGGGATTATTAGTGTCTACACTGTGTAGGAGTATTAAAACGTTGAGATAAAAACAATGTTGTATGTTACAACAAAATATTTTTAGTTTTTTTCTTAAAAACGTATTATTACATGTCAAGATAAATGAATAGGTAAAACCCACACGTAGAATTGTTATTTTTCAAATAAATTTTTTACACATCAAAGAGTAAAGGAAAAAAAAATATATATATATATATATATATATATATATATATATATATATATATATATAGAATCAATATGAATGAAGCATTTTAAATTTCATAGAATACGCAATCCGCAATACAAAAGTGTAAAAAACGGCATCATTCAAGGTAAAATAAGATAAATCTAATTCAAAAATGAACGAATTGAAACATTCATTAAAATTTAGGACTGATTTAAAAAATTAGAAGAAACGAAAGAAGAATATTTATTTTTGTAATCAAGAATCAATGGTTGTTAGATCATCATTCGATACTTGACACCATTGAACGGCCGTTTCGTCCCGGTATGAGTGAGGATCATCAACATTGCACATCCTGTCACCTGCAAGAATCGAACCCAAGACGTTTGATCTTGCGCTTGGACGCTTGACCTCTAGACCAATGAGCCAACATCCAATGATGTTAATCGTGTCTAACTCTGATCAATCTGAAGTGGTTTGCGCAACCTTTTAATTTAAAATCAATTACTGATATTTCTTATGATCTGGAGGTTAAGCGGTCGCGTACAAGACCGAAAGTCGTGGGTCCGATTCCCGCGATCGGGAGTCGTGGATACGCAATGCTGATGAATGTCCGTCTAGTGCTTTCAAGTTTCTAAAGGTTGTTTAACATTGATCGATTCGTGATTTCAATGAATCAAGTGATCAATGGACATTGAATAGTATATAAATTTAAAGTTCTAAATGATGTAACCTAATAATAATATATTGACTAATGTATTGTTCATTTAATCAGTAAATGTATTAACATTGGTAAACGTTGGTACTAAAGTGTGTCAATCTAGATTGCCAAACTATACAACATCATAGCAAGTGTAAGACAGAGAACAAGTAGATTAGATGAAAACCGAAAAAGAAAATCAGTATGATTTAACATTATTAATTATAAAGAGCGTAAACAGGAAATAAGATTTGAAAAGAAATTGAAGCATATAAAATTTTGAAATAATACGGAAATTTAAGAATCAGAAGAACATAAAAATAAAATGAATAAGGTTGTCAAAGTTCATTTCAAGTCATCACATCTAAATTTGATTATCACTACATACAATTAGTATTTAAATTACAACCAGAAAGTTTGTCTGTTCCTACACGACTTAATACAATAGTTAGCAATTTAATCAACCAGTATTATGTTTTAGTTTAGTCCTAACTTACTTAATTACTTACGCCTGTTACCCCCAATCGAGCATAGGCCGCCCACCAGTTTTCTCCAACCAACTCTGTCCTGGGTTTCCCTTTCCAGTTCTGTCCAATTTTTGTTCATTCTTTTATGCGTAATGTGTTCCTTGACCTTCCACTTTTCCTTTTGCCTTGAGGGTTCCATGTGAGGGCCTCTCTTGTGATGCATTTGGGTGCTTTTTGCAGTGTGTGTCCTATCCACTTCCACCGCTTCTTCCTGATTTCCCCCTCCACTGGAATCTGGTTTGTTCTCTCCAACAATGGGTTGTTGCTGATGGTTTCTGGTCAACAAATCCGAAGTATTTTGCGTAGACAGCTGTTCATAATTACTTGCTTGTATCTTGTGGATGGTGGCTTTCGTAGATCTCCAAGTTTCCGCTCCATACAGTAGAACTGTCTTGACATTTGTATTGAAAATCCTGATTTTGGTGTTGATTGATATTTGTTTGGAGTTCCAGATATTAGTTGGTTAGTTCTAACTAGTTCTCATTTACGCGCGAAAACATAAATAATCGAAAATTAGAGCCTTTTGCAAGTGAGTTGTGGGGAGCTAACGTCCCCAACACTATCATTTTATCATTTTCAGTAAATACCAAGTTGTTTTCTACAATGCTACCTTGATTTCATGTATCATCGTTGAAGATTATCAATGAAGAACTATGCGTGTCAGTTAGTGCTTTTTCTTTTCGTTTGCGTTACTATTTTTTCTAATTCTTAATTTTTATTTTCTGTAACGCTTTATTTATTCACAGCCATCGCTGACATATTCAATGCATCATTCAAATGATGTTGATAATGATGATGATGACCATCATCGTCATCAACTACCTGTAGAATCATCATCCTATTCACCGAATATTTCCTTCACATTATCATCATCATCATCATCACCATCGTCTATTACATTGCCTTCATTGTGTTCTTCAACTAATTCATATCAGAAACTATCAACAACAATTACATCCTCGGATCAATATTATTATCAAGATTATTCGCATCGTGGTAAACGACGACGTCAAGTTTCTAGTCCATTAGAAATACATAATAAATTGAATAATGAAAATGATTTACTACAAACTCCATCGAAAAATCGACGCTGTTCAAGTTTCAATTCACAAAAATGTCTAACAAGCAAACAATCTATGAAACTATTAAATAATATTCATCACAAGAATAATAATAATAATAATAATAGTTCAGGTAAATGAAATTATCATTTTGTTTTAATGTATACAGTATTACAGTTTAATTAATGATTGTTATTATTATTATTATTGTTACTTCAATCAAAAATACTGGAAAACGTTCATGCATCATGTTTAACCTTGATATGACCTTGAGTGGTTCTATTTAAACAACACTTGTTTGTAATGAATTGGCATGATTTTTTGTGAACAGAAGATAGAAGAACATAAGTTAGTGAGAAGATTGATTAACAGAATACTGTTTAAAGAATCTTTACAATAGATATAGATTTAAAGAAAAAAAAGAATAATATCATTATTATTTTTCTAAAAAATAAACAATAGAAACTGTCAAAATACAAAGTTCATCATTTTCTCCGATACTTCATATTTACTGATAATTTTAAACAATGCAACTAATAAAATGAAGGTTAAGTATTGTCACAATAACATAAATTCCATCATTTACCGGTTGTGATAAAGTTTTATAGTTCATTTGCATACCAGTTACAAATGCTCAAGTAAAGCCAAAAGTTGGAAGAGTTCAAGATGTATATATATTATCCAACATGAAATGACATATTTACTCTTCAGGTATTATTGTGAACATTGAGAAATCACTAAATAACTGTTTAATCTTTTAGTAGTAGGATGAAACAAGTAGTATAGAATAAGTAATACTTCTATCATAGTAGATTGTTTAAGTATTGAACTACTCACTGTATCATTGCGAATAAATGTCTCTATCAGTAATCTATACACTTCAATGATTATGATTAGTTTAATCTTCTAAAGATGACAATAAAACTTGATGAAACCCCAGAATATATGTAGTTAGTTTATATCATATCGACGACTTTATTGGTAATAGAAGTCAATGAACATTAATTTAATTCTCTATTGTAGCTTAAAGGTATCGCCCGTAAATGCGCTAGTATGGTTGAAATTAGAAAAAGATCGCTCTCTCTCTCTCTCTCTCTGTGTCTCTCTCGAAATACTTTCATATGACTACGCGTGTATAGCCACTGCCAGAGAGGACTTACTCTCTACATTCTTGTGGCATATAAGTAGTTTACGAACTTGAGAGGATGAAGAGAGAATGTCTGGTGCTTTAACTGGGTTAGTGTGTACGGAGGATTCACGAAGAGTGGTTGGGAAACCGTGATTCCAAACCAATGGTACACATGTACTACACGATCGTGATAGAACAAATGGCGTGTGATCCTGTTATTCGTGTATAGTTACTATGGGACTGCATCTCCTGAGGTTGCTGCACTGTCTTGTAGATCAGACTTTTAAACTGAATGACTCTATGCATGACCCTCTAAGAAAACTACCTGTTTCTGTTTGAGTGTCAGTGCAGTATCCCACTCCACTCACAAATTCAATAGTTTGTGGGGTGCTTAAATATTTAGGTACCCCTTTGCATTAAAGTTTATGTGTTCAAATAAATAAGTTGTAATTGAGTAATGCAATTAGAAATGTATGCAAAGTATAAACACTCTTTCATCAATAATATTCAGGGAAAGGTTTGAAACAAAGCAGTTATCTATTTCTTTTAAATTAATACATTCGTGGATTTCATCAAAACCTAAGCTCACCACATGCTTCATCCTTTCAAGCTTTACTTAATTCCAATGAATCAGTATTAGTAGGGAACCACGAAACAGTACAATTATCCACACAGAAGGCTTCGTATGGTCTAGGTTTCATACTCACAATCTTGAAGGAATTGACTCTTCCTAGTTTTTTCGTTGTTTCTTCGCTAACTCTGCAATTTTTATTAGTTTTATGATAAATCTATTTCTTTCAATTCAACATTTATTTTGTACAAGTATAGACATACACATATTTAATATTATTGAGTCCGCGAGATGATGGTAATCCATAGTTAGAGACTTTGTAATAACATGGTTCAAGAACGTTTGCAATGGCTCAGGTGTATCCATTCTTTATCTTCTGTCAAAATGTTATCTTCTGAATTCTTCATGACCGTTTTTTCCTCTCACTCTCTATTTTAAAATTGATTCCTCTGAGATATACTTCTTGGATGACATCTTCGGTCATTAATCTTTTTCGATTACCACTAATACTTCTACTACCTCTACTACTATGGGCTTTGAATTGACTGATCAAACTGTGTGCCAATGTGGTATGGTAACTTGAACTGATGTACGTAAGTATGAAGTTCTACGTTATAGCCGAGTGACTATTTGTATTAATTCCGCTCTCGTCTATCCATTTCTGATATACTGATTATTCATACTTATTAATGTAAACGTCAAAAATTTCATTTCTTTCAACTATGGAGTTACATTTTTTTCTGAATGCTGTCATATATTCGTGTTTGTATATTATTCGTAGAGCCTTTAGACATATCAATGCTAAGAGATATTTGACTTTTCATACAATGTTTGTTCATCCTAAACTTGAGTATTTATTGTAACCAGCCCTTGCCTTTAAAAAAAGACAGTGAGCTGTTAGAAAGGGTTCAAAGAACCGCAACTAATTTGATTCCTTGAATCGTAACGCTTGCATATTGAAAGAAACTGATTAAATTAAACCTAGTTCTTTTATCGTTATAGAAGAACCAATGGTGACATAGTCACAGTTTCCAAATGACTTTATAATAAATTTGCATTTGACATGCCCTCATTTTTCTTGACTTCTTAAATTAGAGAATTTACGTAGATATCCTAAAAAAGTTCACAAGCCTAGAACAAATTACTTTTCAGCTGACTACCGATTTTCTCACCAAATTGTCAATGAATGAAACTCGCCAACGCAACAGGTGATTGAAGCTCAATCTGTTGACGCATCTAAAGGAAAGCTAAACCAACTGCAAGATCAAAAATGCAAGCCATCCAGCCTTCTGTACTTTCCAAACCGAAACTGAATTTTATAATTTAAACCTACAGTTGTTTTCTAATTAGGTATGACTAAGATTTCTCCTAATACGAATTGGAACTAGTGTGAACTCGGTGGTTCAACCACTGGCTTAACGTTTCAACAGTTGTCCCCTAAGAAAAAAACAGAAGGGCAGAAAAAGTTTTATATTCCGAAAATTATGATGGCAAAATCGAAAAAGAGCAACCCAGTCTATATAATAGCAAAATGACCTTGGCACATAGGAAAATTAACAAGCTAAATGCGTCAACAACCAATCAGTAGAAGTATGGAATAGAAATAATGTTACTGGAGTTACCGTTGCAGGAAAGAAAATTAATTTTGTTTAATGAAAACCACCAGATAACTTCAAGTTCTCCTAGTACAGTCCATTTGTTCAAGTGTTTAATCTTCTCATCATTCCATTTGCCTAACGTAATATGCATGTGCTTTTTAAGTAATTAATTTCTAGATGTCATTCTCAGACATCTAGTATGAAGTTGTAGACAGTAGAAAGTTCAACGGGGTAGATTACGAAATAGTTACCCTGTGGTGCTGTGGTGCGAGCTACTTATAAGTAGTATATGACGTGAGCGTCAACGTAATGTCTGGCAGCCGAAGATGGGGGGAAGATCAAGAAAGGAAGAGTTAGAAAACAATGGAATTTGTATAAAACGCATGAATAGTAACAATGGATTGATGTTTTGCAACAGCAACAGTCCAGTTCTATATGATGAACTGTTATTTTGCAAATGAACGATTTACGATATGGTTTTCCAATTTTACTGAGTAACTCTGTAATTTTCGTTAAATACAATTCGGTTGCCCCACCTGTGTTCTCGTTCACTACAACCCACCTATAATATTGAGTAATATCATCAACTGACTGATACTACAAACGTATATTATGAGATATCAGTTTAATGATCTATCAGTTAAGCCACTCAGTGAAAGAACTGAAGATCGTAGATTCAATTCACAGTTGAAGTTATGAATGTTGTCTTCTGCTGATGAAATCCCATACTCAAATAAACTAATTATGTTCCTAGTTTTCACTAATTATCAAACTACTATCAGTTTATGATGTAACCTACAATATACAGATGTTTCTCATTTGATTCCTATCCAATCGACTAAACACAAATTAGTATACTCACCTTTCAGTCATATTAGTGAAAATTATTCGACTGTTTAAACCGTAATGGATGAATTAATGGATTTCGAATCTATAAACTAATAGTTCATGTTTTAAAAATTTACTATTTTCTTTCATTCAACATATAAACTAGAAAGATTAACATGGGAACAATATATATGTGTACATCCATAGATTTAACCCCTAACCTGTTTTCAAATTCACATCAATGACCTACAAAAGTTCTATCTATCTATCACTTCTGACCTTCAATTTGACCATTTTAAACATGTCTACCAAGATAGTTGATCTTTTCACATATAAAATAATAAAGAAAATAGAAAAGTTTATGTGAACATTGTATGGTAGTTGTTAGTTAGTTCTTTAAGAATTAATTGAGTATATATATTTGTGTGTGTGTGTATGTGTGTGTGTATGTATGATATGTTTGTGCATTTTTAAACCACAATACTCACACATCCACACACACACACACATGCACACAAAGAGAATGTGTGTTTAGACACGGTGTTTAATGCTGCTAATAGATAGATAGATACATACATTTATTGATTATTTACTCTAAACAAAAACAGTAATGAGTTAACCTTTTTTTAACCAATACTTTGTTATTCAAGTTGACTGTTTTTTATTCAGTAAAACTATCTTACAACTTATACACCAATAAAAAAACAACATTCTGTTTAGCTCATTCATACACTGTGTTCACAAAATAGCAAATAAAACATCCTGAGTTCGAATCTTGCAAGTGATGCAAGAGTCGTGGATGGTCAGCGCTGAAAAGTCCCATATCAGGGGGAAGAAATGACCGTTCATTGCTTCCAGGTATCTAATACTGGTCTCAACAATCATTCATTCATGGTTTCAATGTAAAATAAAATGTAACCAAAATAAAATCAATTATTTTAAATCGTTCAGTCATTAAAGAAGCATAAATAAGATAACTTTGTCTGGTATATTGAGTATTTTTATTTACTTATCTAAAACTACAATTATCATGATTGAAGATTGTTTTTTTTTAAAAAAATACAGGGTTGAACTCCGCTGGTCACATCTTCTCATCAGAATGATTGATTCATGATCTCAATATTAAACAACAATCTTCATCAGTCTATAATGAAAAATCGTACAATGTGCTCACTGGTGACTAGCTTTGTAAGGGAATTCTCTGAGTTTTAGTTAGAAGTCATGACCAGTGGAGTTCAGCCGTGTCTGATGTAGGCAGTAAATACCGAAGATAATCGATGAGCTTGCGCAAAACTTTAAATTGATCAGAGTTAGACATCGATGGATGCTGACTTAATGGTCCATAGGTTAAGCACTTGTGTGTGAGACTGAACGTCATGGGTTCAATTCTTGCGAGTAGCAGGAGTTGTGAGTGCACACTGTTGATGAATCTCATACAAGGATAAAACAACTGTACAGTGTATTTACTTATTGCATTAAATTGATTCAAACAATGATTGTGCATTTTAAATTCTACCTCAATTAATATTTTATTATCAGCATAGAGTTGTTGAGATTGTTTAGTTTCATTAAAATTATTAATCGATCAATGTAAGACCACTACTAGAAATCTAGAAGCATTGAATGAATGTTTCGTTTTGGTATGGGATTCGTCAGTAGTGTGTATCCATGATCTCACATACGAGCATTGAACCTAGGACGTTTCGTCTTGCGCGTGAACACTTAACTGCTAGAACACTGATCCGGTATGTAAACAGTGTTGCTGTCTAATTTCAATCAATCTTTAATTATTGCACAATGTTAGTCCATTGTCTTCAATGGGTAACACCACTCACTACCTTACATGTTATCTGGTTGATGCGAACAAATTAGTAGTTTAGTTTAATTAATCATTTCAATATTTTATTAAATTTTGTTTGTTTTAACTAAACTTTATTTATACATAAAATAAGAATCTTCCTATTAAGTGATTTCAATTGAGAATACTATCCTTAAATTAATGAATTATGACATCTATTCTATCATTGGACTAATGAGATTATTGAATCACACACACTTGAGATTATTCATCATAATTTAAAAGAGATATTTTATCAACTTACATAGTTATATTATTGAATGCTTATTAGGTAAGACATAAATAATTAATTTTAGCATTCGAGTGTTATGGAGATCCTTATTTTACATTTAAATTAAGAATGAATCATTACTAGACCATCATTAGAAACATGGAAACACTAGACGGCCGTTTCGTCCTGGTATAGTACTCAGCAGTAGTGCTCATCGATGATTCCTGCAACTTGCAGCATTCGTACCCATGAGATTCGGCCTTACGCTGGATCGCTTAACCTCTGGACTACTTTGAGTTGGTGACATCTAACGGTGTTAATATCCTAACTCATCGTTAGCAATTAGTTTAAGTAGTTTTATTGTTGTTATTAAGAATTGAATTTTAAAACAATCTTTGTAAGTATAAATGTGAACCATGTGTGGATCGCTTTGATATAGTTATTTGGTTGAATTATGTCTAGTACTAGGATATAGAACTTGTGTCTCACTCTTTTCTGGTCTAATTAGTTAACTGTAGTTGTTTTCCAATGTTGATTTTCATTAACAGACTCAATGAACAACATATTGGCAGCTTGAAGTGAAAGATACTATGTTCAAATCCTAATACGAACATTAACACTATGACGCATGTAGAACCAGATGAAAACCCCTGAATAGAATGAAACATACGTCATATAACCTAAAACTAAATACAATCAATCTATTCTTGAAAAAAACAAAAAAATATTCTCACTTTCTTGTTATAGACCAATGATTATTTTTGCTAACTTTTTAAAAAAACGAAATTCTTTATATTTCATGTAATCAATAGATGAAGTAGTGAAACTTCATTAGTTGAGGTGGTTAGGACGTGCGTTACGTATGCTGAACCAGCGAGCTATGTTTTGTGGCGAACGGGTAGGCTAAGCGGCCAGACGAAAACATGGTACAAATCCTTGAGGTCACTGACAAGTGGACTGAGTCATGTTAGTAGATTTAGACTACCTGGTTGGATTCCGCGAGCGAATGGTAATCGATAGTTAGGGACTTTGAATGACATAGTTCAAAATCATTTACAATGGCGTAAGTGCATCCATTCTTTGTCTTCTCTCAAACTGTAATTTTCTTAATCCCTCATCACCTTTATCTTTCTCTTCTTAACTGTATTTCACTGGATTATACTTTACGAATAATTTCTTTGAAGCCTAATCTTTTTCATTGTGCATACATGACCTTTTCTCGCAGAAATCTAACCCTGGACCTTCGGTCCCACGAGCAAACGTTTAACTTGTAGACCGTTGAGCCGACATCAAACGGTATTAATGTCTAACTTTAGTTAATCTACTGTGCTAAGCAATCTCACGCATTGTCTCCGAGAGGTAACTTCTTAAACCCGACACGGTTGGATTCCACTAGTCACGGCTTCTCACTAAAACTCCGAGAATTTCCTCACGAAGCTAGTCTCTAGTAAACACATAACTCTATAACGAATTGTTGGGGATGTTAGATCCCCAAAACTCGCTTGATAAATGCCTTATTTTGGTTTCACGTTTGCCAGCATGGGCTAATCAGTTGACCTTGAGATTTCATTTCCCACCAGGAAAATCCATGGCTGCCGTGTATTTTAGTGTGCTATTTTCTTAACTGTCCCAAGGACGTTTCTATGATGTATAAATAAACGAGAGTTGTGTGCTTGATTGTATTGTGATTGCTGGTTGTTTGTAGAATATACTTTCTACGCTTGCAAAGCCCTTTTTACTTCAGCCTGGGGATTCAAGGTAGCCTACATGGACACCGGTAATTGTCTCGTTCGCGTTTATCGACTAAGTGACGAACATAATACGAATATTGTTGTTCACAACAAAATAAACTGATAACAATGAATCGGTGAAATGAGAATATAATTTTACAATAATTGAATAATCATTACAAAATTAATATTTCAAAAATCAGTTTGATTATTATTATTATTATCACCTTTACTGTTGTTGTTTTCCCCATAGTTAATCTATTTTCCATTTATTTTTTCATTGATAACAGCAACTACAACAACTGGAACACTAACAACAGTGACTTCATCGCCTAGATTGTGTTATTCATCTTCGTCGTGTTGTTCTTCTCCCAATATTTCATTTGATCAATCTACAATTGATGTACATGTTGATAAATTAAAGCAATCTGATCAATATTCAATTAATATTGAGCATAATTCAGAAGCATTTAAGAAAGCATTAAACAAACATATCCCAACACCTTCATCATTATCATCGTCATCATCTTTATCACCTTCCTCTTTATCATTTACCTCATTGTTCTCCTCCTCATCATCATCAACGTCATCTGTATTAACTATCGATTCATCAATCAATCCTTCTACGTCACTGTCAGATACATTATGGTCGAATTCAAAATTACCAGTAATGAATAATATTACAAATAATGATAAATTGAAACAATTACAAATTGATATTCAAGATGATGAAAATCAAAAAGAGGTGAATTATTTGTTAATGTCTGTGTGTGTATATGTGTGTTTTATCTCTGAGTAAAGTCAGTCAGTAGAACTTCGTACGTAAGTTCAGGTTCCCATACCATATTAGCACAAAAACGCAATTGTTAGTTCAAATCCCATAATGTTTGAGATAGTAGAAGGTATTAGCGGTACAGGAGAAGATTAGTGTCCGAAGATATTTTTCAAGAAGTATTATGATTAAGAAAGAAAAACAAAGAGGTGATGAGGAGGTCAGAAGATCAGAATTTGAAAGAACACAAAGAATGAATGCGCCTAAGGCACTGCAAACGATTTTGAGCCATGTCATTCAAGGTCTCTGATCATTGGTGACTTACGTCTCGCCGCCCCCAACCAAGTAGGCTTCATCTACCAACATGACTTGTGATGTGTCAATTTACTGCGTGTTCTTAAGCTCGGTTTATAAATCAGAACATGAACTCGTATTGATGAATACGTTTATTCGGGACACACTACAAAGCGAAGCGGAGAAGCGATTTGGAGAAGGCTAAGAGCCAACTCAAAGAGATAGAACATGACTAAGAATATATAGTCAGGCATAAATAAGACAGACATATGACAACCGAAATAGGTATGCACACACATAAATAAAAGCGACGAATGATTGACAAGGTCAAAAGCAAGCGATACAAATCATGTGAGTTCATGGGGAAATTAAGCGATTAACATTAAAGCGAAAAGGATGAGTAAGCGCGTAGGCGTAAACAAGGCTCAGTCGTACAAGCTCATACAAACCAGATAATAAAAAATACCAATGGTACATATGAGTTGTTGCTATACAAATGGCTTGGTTAAATAAATTAATCGAAAGGGCTTAACCAAGTTAGATGTAAGCGAACTGGAATATATGTAGAAGCACTACAGACTCATTCCACTTGTCAATGACTTCATGAACTTCTGCCATGTTTTGGTTTGGCCGCGCCTAGTTTCCTTCCAACCTATCCCTACATCGCAAAACATTGCTCGACGAAGCAGTTGGTGGATGGGCATACGTAACACATATCCCGACCACCTCAACTGATGAAGTTTCAATACTTCATCTATTGCTTTGCCATCCCTACCTAGGATCCGTTTCCTAACGACAGCATTGCTTACTCGGTCGTCCCATGATACGCGAGCAATGCTTCGGATACACCTATGATCGAAGACTAATAATCTATAAAAATACTCAATTCTAACCGGCCATGTTTCACACTTATAAAGTAGGATGGATCGAACTGCTGCACAGTACACTCGTCCTTTGGTTAGCAGACGGATATCTCACCTACGCCATAAGTGACGCATGTTGGCAAAAGCCATTCGAGCCCTTTGTATCCGTGCTGAGATTTCGTCAGTCACCTGGTCATCAGCACTGATGAAACTCCGGAGATAACTGTGAAGCTCAAAATTTCTTATTTAGACTTGTATTCATTTTAGTCTGATGATTTATTGATGATTTTCTCTGAAGTAGTTGAGCTCAACTGCTTCACTTCCTATAACTAGTTCAGGTGCCGATACAAGCCAATGCTGAAGCAACATTTTGCATTTCGACGAGGAGAATCGCATCCCTAACATTTCGTCTTTGAAGATGAGAAATTATTATTATTATTATTATTATTATTATTATTATTATTATTATCATTATCAGTAAGATAACAACGTTTACGCGTAATACCTTCAATAAATAGAAAATTCAATTTCAAATATTAGTTAGTATAAAATCACTACTACTTCAGAGAAAATCATCAATAAATCATCAAACTAAAATGAATACAAGTCTAAATAAGAAATTTTTAAAACAAAAAATAAGTAACAAATCATAGTGTTTTTTATTATTCCGTAAAAATTAAAACAAGTCTCATTGCGTTGATAGATAATATATTAGTCACAAGTCGAATTACAAACATCCTGTATGATGTGTATTTATTTGTGTACATCTCGGTGATATTGATGTTGTGAACAGAAGTGTACAACTCAATGACACGTAGTGAAAATGAACAGTTAATTATTTATTTATTATATCTATCTGTCTAGTCAACTTGAATTATTTACTAATCTATTCAAATCGAAGTGCGATTAACACGTACAAATTAGTTTTTTTTTCATACTTTCCCCCCCCCCCCAAAAATCAAATAAATATCATATTTCTCATGAAACATATACAATTATCACATAATTCATTCATGTGTTCAATTTGTCTTGAAACTAACTATATTGTCAACATAATCGAACTTGTTTTGATTTCTTTTAACTAACTGTAATTTGTTATATTTCTTACGAAATAGAGTATTATTATTATTATTTAGATTGGCTTTAAATTAAATTTGGTTATTTACTCATTTGTTGAAGAAGAGATAATTACGTTACTCAATTGGGGGGGACACTATTACCTATACAGATATGAAAATTGTTATTTTTTTTTATTTGAAATTCTGAATTGATCAACTGTTAGACTACCATTATAAACCTAGAATGAAGTGAGTAAGATCATCGATCGAATGTCGAAGTTAGACATTAACACCATCGGATGCCTACTCCAGTGGTGGTGGTCTAGAGGTTAAGCGTTTGTGTCTGAGATGGGAACGTCTTGAGTTAGATACGCGCGTGCAGGAGTCGCGGGTGTGTATTACTGACGATTCCCATATTCAAGCGTAATAACAATAGTCCACTGTTCCCAAGATTTTGTGGTGGTCGAACTAAGATTAGTTAGCGATTTCAAAAAAAATAACTCCATTTTGTCTAACAAGTAGAACACGGGTTTTGATTCAGTTTAAGGATTGTTATCTGGATGTAAATTCATTCGTATCTCTGATGTTCATATTAGTATCGAACCTAGTTTTTGGTCAGTTAAAATTTTCGACGAAATTGTTCATTTATTTTCTTCGATATTACTGATAGATAGATAAATTAGATTAGATAGGTATGATTCAATGTTATAACATATATAACATGATCCAGACTACCTTAACAATCATACATTTAAAGAATGTTCAATCCTATGGTTTATTTCAATTGAAAACAACTTTGAATTCAATAGCATAGATGCATCTTGTTAAATCTGTTAAAAATTGGAACGTTAACATCACAATCTATGCTTATGCTTTTATAAACATTTTCCATTCAGTAAGTAATATTTCTACCAATCTTTTCAATTCATAATAGATTAATTAAGATTTAGACTACTTACTGTATCATTGCAAATAAATACCTACATTATTAACTTATACATTTCAGTGTTGAGGATTAGTTTGCCCTTTTATAGAAAACGATAAAACTAGATGACCGGAAGTGGAAAGAATTCGCTCTCTCTCTGTATCTCTCGAATTACTTTCATATGGCTAACGCGTGTATAGCCACTGCCACAGAGTGGCCTTACTCACTGTATTCCCGTGGCACAGTTGTTGTTTACGAAACAAGGAGGATGAAAGGAGAATGTCCGATGCTTTAACTGAGTTGGTGTGTGCGGAAGATCCATGCAGAGGAGTTGGAAAACCTTGATTCCAAACTAATAGTACACATGTACTACACGAACGTGACGGAACAAATGGTGTGTGATCCTGTTATTCGTGAACAGTTACTATAGGACTGCATCTCCTGAGGTCCCTGAACTATTGTTTTGTGGATCAGACTTTTAACTCCAAGACTCTAGGCGTGGTCGTCTAAGAAATCCACCTGTTTCGGTTCGAGTGTCCGCCCAGTATCCCACTCCACTCACAAATTCAATAGTTTGTGTGATGCATACATATTTATGTGTCTATACTTACTGAAATATGCATAAAACTATCTAGACTTTATCATCTAAGTTCCGAATGAGTTGTTATAATTATCCGTTTTTTCTTTTGAACTTTTAGTCAAATCTAATGTCAGTTTTAAACGTTCATTCTATAAATGAATAAAAAACCATACTATCCCCTTTTACTTTTAGGTAAATTCATTTATCGTACCCAGTGCATTATCACCATATTCTCCAATTCAACCAACACCTCCATGTTCACCAAATTTTTCATCGTCTACATCTTTATCACCTTCATCAACGATTACACTTCCTCAAAATGGATCAAATAATTTCAAAAGTCAACACAACCACCACCAACAACAACAACATCAACAAAAATCTACTTCAATCATGATACAATCATGTTATGATAGAGATGATCATTCAGGTGGTTGGATCAATAATCGACCACCGACACCAGATATTCGACGTAGTGAATTAGATTTAGCTGATTTATCCGATGGTACAAGAGTTTTAGTGATACAAGATACATATCTACGTGCTGGTACTTTATATTTAAGAAAAGGTCAGTTCAATGCATACACTATTTATATATCATAAGTTTGTATTTTTATTCCGTAATATGTATCATTTTGTTATATTTTATAGTGTTAGGTACAACAAAGATGAACTTTATTGTTCCATGATCATGAGATATTTTGCTAGTGAAATTAGTTAATTTCATTTCTCCTTAAACTTGATGACGCAAGACAATTAGTTTTGAGGTCAATTTGCATACAAAGTGTTCTTAGTGTTAGTCTTCTTCTTTACATTCAAGACTCTTGAAATAAGCAATTTATGTATTATATATAGTTCACATTAGCAAGATAAATCTTATACAATGAATATTTACAAATTCAATCAAATAATCTGTTATTTTTTTTTTATCGTACAAGTTATTATTAGAATCAGAATGCTAATTAAGCTCTTAAAGAAGCGATTCTTTAATATAATCTAAGGTAAATGTTTTAGATATTAATTAATGAAGTAGTTAAAAGTCATATAAACCGTGACCAGTGGAATTCAACCTTGTCGGATGTAGATAGTTATCTACCGAGAACAATGGGTGAAGTTGCGCGAAATCCCTAGATTGATTAGAGTTAGACATTGACACCGTTGGATTCTTGCTCAATAGTTCAGAGGTTAAGTGTTCGCACATGAGACCGAAGGTCCTGGGTTGGATGTCTGCGATTTTTTTTAAGATTCCGTCTTTTGTGACTTCATCACTATTGGATATTGAAAGTACGCCGAAGAAATAGTTCTTTCAAATAGTGTATTGTGACACCGATAACGAGTTTGTTGTTTTCAATGTAATCATATAGCAGGCACATTGCTTTTCTTAAAGCTACATTTGTAAAAAATTGATACAATACTTAATGAACATATCTTTCCGGTTATATATTGATGGCACTTGATAGTGAATTAACGAAATCAAACGAATCATTAATGATCGTATCTACTGAGTTGATTTCTGACTAACTAGTTGTAGAATTTCAACTAGTAATGGTATGATATAGTGAGTTGTTCATATCTTATTGTTGGGGACGTTAGATCCCCACAACTCACTTGGAAAAAGTCCCAATTTTGGATTTTTAATGTTTTCGCGCTTAAGTTGCTTAGTTGACCTTCAGCTTACATTTCTCACTCGGAAAATCCTTGACTGTCATTGGTTGATGTATTATTTTTGTACGCAGATTTTGTGGCTCTCCCAAGGACGTTTCTATCATGTATAAATAAACTCGATTTGTGTGCTTGTCAACCTCGCATTTTCTGTGTGATTGTAAAATACACTTTTCTACGCTATTTCAAAACTTCTTGATATCGTTCGCCGGGCCGAGGACAACGGATTAGAATAGCCTATTGTGTCATTGCATCATTTGTCTTCGCTCTCGTTTACTGAGTAAGGTGAACTCGTAATAGCATTCAAGCATATCACTTATCAGTCAGTCAGTCAGTTGAAACGTAGAACTTCGTACGTATGTACATAAGTTCATGTTGCCATACCACATAGGCACAGAGACGCAAATGTCAAACCATAGTGATAAAGATAGTAGAGGTATTAATGTTAATAAAGATGACTAGGGTTTGAAGATATTATTCAAGAAGTATAATTCGGTGAGATAAGGTTAGAAAGACAAAGGTAGAGGTGCTGACGAATCCAGAAGATTAGGATTTGAGAGAGCTCAAAGAGTGGATGCACCTGCGCCATTGCAAACGATTTTGAGCCATGTCGTTCAAGGTCTCTAACCATTGGTGACTTTCGTCTCGCGGACCCCAACCAGGTAGTCTACATCTACCAACATGACTCAGTCCACTTGGCAGTGATTTAGAGGTATTTCTTTATTATACATTTTAAGCAGGTCAAATATACCTGGGTATTAATGAATCTAGTTAGTCTAAGCTATTCATAGGGATTTCTACTGATCATCGATTCATCTTTCATTAGAATATTAATTAAATATTTTGCTCATTTTGTTGTGTAGCATCTTCTTTCTTTACATAAATTTGCTGGTATCTCATATGGAAAGAAGTGTACTTATGATTTATGATAAAAATCCTAAATGCTTTTCATCTAAGCGACTTGGCACTAAATCTTTTTCTCTCAATAGCGAGTTAGTTTTTTTGTGGGATGAGGTCGCGAACCCCATGCTCAACCCTCCTTCCTTATCCAGGCTTCGGACCGGCAGTAGCCCCAGACGGGCTCCAGGCGGAGTTTTCTCCCAATAGAGTAACCTTTATTTTATTCACTGCTTCAATGGATCTCTTTTTAGTTACTTTAAATATATTATTATTATGATTAAAATATATTTTAAAAATTTTAATTTTTTTCCAAATTTACAGACAGTTCTTCATCCATCAATCGAAATAGTCTTAATAATGATTATCTACGAGATCAAGTATTTCGTATACAATTAGATACTGAGAAATTTGTCAATACAACAAATTCACGTATTACTAGTCGTAATTCATTTACATCATCCTCTAATTATGTCAACAATCAAATTGCATCCTCTTCATCAACTTGTCTACCATCATCATCTTCATCATCAAGTCATGATAATAATAATAATAATAATAACAATAATAACAATTGTAGACAATTTACTAAAAATAGAAGACGTCAAATGGATTTATTATTATATGGATGGCAAGTGGTACAACAAGCAGTTTTAGAAGTATTTCCTGCCTCGATAAGACATGTCCCGCCTGGAACACGTGTCTGTGCTGCATGGAGTGAACAGCTGGGTGTTAATCTTTATCCAGGAACTGTTGTAAAAAGTAAGTCTATTGATTGTTGTTTAGTAGCGGTTGTTGTCTAGTCTTTTCTCAATTATACAGTAATAGAAATGTAAATTCATTTTTAGTACATATTTTGTGTGAACTAGAGTTTATTCTGTCAATTTGATTTTGTTGGAGACGTTAGATTCCCAGAATTCATTTAATAAAGTTCTTAGTTTTGGATTTTATGTTTCCGAGTCAGGGCTGATCAGTTGACTTTGAGCTTACATTTTCCACTCGGAAAATCCTTGACTGTCATTGATTGGTTGATGGATTATTTTAGTACGCTATTTTTGTGACTCTTCCAAGGACGTTTCTATCATGTATAAATGAACTCGATTTGTATGCTTGTTGAACCTCATATTTTCTGGGTGCTTGTAGAATACACTTTCTATGTCTCGTCAAGATTCCTTCGTCTACTTAGTTGGGGCTTGGGATGATTGGATTAGAGTAGCCTATCTTGCTTCTAGATCATTTGTCATCGCTCTTGTCTACCGACTAAGGTGAACTTGTAATAGTCCAAGCATATCAACTGACGAGCATATCAGGTCTAATTTGCAAAGTTTCACATGAAATGAAATTTATGCTATAAGCATAAATTTATTGAATTCAAAAACGTTAGACTATTGAATTACTTCTTAGTAGTCACCTAATGAGAACATGTTATTCATCGTAGTATGTCGATAGTCTTAAGACTATTTTTTTGTCTTCAGTTGTTAAGTTGGTAATTGAAACAACAAAAAATGCTATCTCAATGCTTCTCAAGTTTTCAATGATTCAGTGGCAAAAATAGTCTTCATTCAAAATTACGGAGGTTTACTGTTGAACAGATGACTACTAGGTAGGATATGGTTTGTTTCTCCTAGGTTTTTAGAAACCCGAAAATACGTACGTTAAAATATACACTAATCACTTGTGTACGTATTTCGCTTCAGGTATTTTAAGTAGAGTGAACTACAGTAAAGTGAATAAGTTCACATACCATCAGTAGTTCAAGCTTAAGTTATCCAGCTATTTAAACAAAGATTTAGTCTTTGAATTGTAAATAACTCCATATGTTTGTGGATTACTTATTAAATAAATTACTATGTAGTGATAGGTTTCGTATCTATCTATGCACTCGGCAATGTGCGTACTTACTTACTTACTTGCACCTTTTACCCCTAGTACATCATAGGCTGCCGACCAGCATTCTTCAGTCTACTCTATCCTCGACCTTCCTTTCTAGTTCTGTCCAATCGTTGTTCATTCTTCTCATATATGTCTCCATTTCTCGGCGTAATATGTTCCTTGGTCTTCCTCATTTCTGTTGGCCTTGAGGATTCCAAGTGAGGGTTTGTCTTGTGACTCAGTTCGGTGATTTCCGAAATGTGTGTCCTATCCACTTCCAGCGCTTCTTCCTGATTTATTCATCTTCTGGATTTTAGTTTGTTCTCTCCTACAGTTGGTTGTTGCTGATGGTATCTGACCAAAGGATCCGAAGTATTTTGCGTAGACAACTGTTAATGAATACTTGAATCTCCCAGATGATGGCTTTTGTGGTTCTTCAGGTTTCCGCACCATACAGTAGAACTAACTGTCTTGATATTTGTATTGAAAATTGTGACTTTGTTGTTCGTTGATAGTTGTTTTGGGTTCCAGATGTTCTTCAATTGTATAAATGCCACCATTTAGCAATCTGCGGCTTCACATTTACCTTGCTTATCAATGAACGTGCATGTACGTATGAATTAAGAACTACTGAAAATGAAATGGCGGCGGGGGGAGGATATTATCTAGTTGTTTATTTTTTCTGATCAAGAACTCCTAAGAAGTATTCATTTTTGATGAAACTATACTAATAGAAATCAACTAACTTCATATCTTACAGTAATTATGAATGAACTATTCTTAATGTTAAACTTCAATCATTTAGTAATGAAATTAACCAAGTAAGAAAGTTAGGCAAATATTATTCCGATATAGGAATTGTCAGTAGGTAGAAATCGATTTAGAGTCTGTAACAAGAACAATGAAGTTATTGAATACGTTTCAGTTTTTGAATAATTCTTCTAATCTGATATATTGATGGTAAAAAACAATCTTTCGATTATACTATCCATTTGATGATATATATTGATTAGGTTTCAAGTTATGTGATTTCCCTACTCCTTTATTAATGTCTTACCCATAACCTCATACCCATAACAGCACGCGAGACCAAATTGGTCAAAATCAAATCCTTCCTACACCCCCTAGTACCTCTCTTATCTCCACGACTAACTCTTCTCACATTCATTTATCACAGTGCACAGATAATGCAGACGATACGAGTTCACGAAACGTCGTTCCTGGTCTCCTTAAACCTCGCTCTAGACTACATGTTGGAGCATTTAATGTTCGGACATTGTGTCAAATAGGGCAACAGGCTTCCTTAGCTAGGACTTTAGAATCTCGTGCCATCGATGTATCCTGCGTCTCGGAAACGCGCATACAGGATCCGAGTCACGTCATACACTTGGCCACACCATGTCAAAATAAAAAAGCAGCTCGATTTACTCTTCGTGTATCCGGTAGCCCTGATGCTGCTTCCAGGGGTCTTGCTGGCGTAGGCATAGCATTGAGTCGTAGGGCAGAACAATCTCTCCTTGACTGGATCCCAATAGATAGTCGCTTGTGCGCTGTCCGACTAAACGGGACAGTAAGGACTGGAAAGGATAGGGACGATCGCCGTTGCCTCTTCATCGTATCTGCCTATGCCACCACTGAATGCAGTTCAGACGAGGTTAAGGATGAGTTTTACAGAAAGCTTTCGGACCTCCTCCAAAAAGCTAGGCGCTCTGATATAGTAATAATGGCTGGTGACTTTAATGCTCAAGTAGGTAGGCTAAGTGAGCAGGAGAGACACCTAGGTGGATGTTATGGTGTCGCGGCTCAGAGAACAGACAATGGTGACCGTCTGTTGCAAGCATGCTCAGACAACCGCCTATTCTTAGCAAACACTAACTTTAGGCATAAGGAAAAGCATCTGTTGACCTGGCGACCTCCAAAGTCGTTTCAACGTTGGACTCAACTAGATCACATCGCCATCAGCCACCGATGGAGGGGTTCGATAGAGGACTGTCGCTCGTTCTGGGGCACATGTCTAGATTCAGATCATGCTCTAATGCGAGCGCGTATCTGTTTGAAGCTTACTGGGCGTAGGAAAGACACCGTAAGAAAGCCTCTTAGGGTTTTACTTAATGATAATAAGGCGAAAAATATATTTCAGGAACAACTAGAAAGACAGTTAGACGACCATTTAAGCGATTCCCATCCAGAAGCAGGATGGAGTGATATCAAAAAGGCTGTGGAAACAGCAGTGATATCTGCTAGTAAGGTTGACCATAAGGCTAGAATGAAACCGTGGGTCTCAGTAGCATCCACCGATCTGATGGATGCCCGAAAACTCATCCCACCTGGCTCTGAACATGATGAAGAACGAAGTCAACTTAGGCGCAGACTTATAAAAAGCCTACGTAAAGATCGCGAACAGTGGTGGGTGGCGAAAGCAAAAGCGATGGAAAAGGCAGCGGCGATCGGCAACAGTAGACAACTTTTCCGACTTATCAAGGAAACTGGTATTAGGAATCCTAGTGTAAGTGAGACTATCTCAGAAAATGACGGGACTATTATTTATTCTCAATCCAGGAGACTGGATCGATGGGCAGAACACTTTAGGGATCAGTTCAACTGGCCTCGAGCCACTCTTCAGTTACCCACGATCTCCAGTCATCCTGAATGGCAAATCGACGTAAGTCCCCCTAGTCTTAATGAAGTTGAAAAAGCGTTAGGAAATCTGAAGCGAGGACGAGCTGCAGGTCCTGATAGACTGACCCCTGAGATATTTAGGGATGGTGGTCCAGTTTTATCAACTAGGCTGACTGAGATCTTAGGCAGAATATGGGAACTGTACACAATCCCATCCGACTGGTCTCAATCACTGATTGTCCCAATCTATAAGAAAGGACAGAAGTCTTCTTGTGACAATCACAGAGGAATAAGTCTAACTAATATAGTATCTAAAATATTGGCCTCAGTAATACTTCGACGCTTAACGAAAGCTCGTGAAGAGCAAACTCGAGAAAACCAATCTGGTTTTCGACCTGGACGTGGCTGTATGGACCAAGTCTTCACACTACGACAGGTCCTGGAACACAGACACACATTTAGGCGTCCTACAATAGTTGTTTTCCTAGACCTTAAGGCGGCATTTGACTCAGTGGATCGTGAGGTTCTGTGGCAGTGTCTGTCATTAAAAGGTATACCAAATAAGTACATTAACCTCGAGATGATAATAATCGATGGCTAGAGACCTTGAATGACATGGCTCAAAATCGTTCGCAATGGCGCCAGTGCATTTATTCTTTGTGTTCTCTCAAATCCTAATCTTCTGGGTTCTTCAACACCTCAAGTTTTTACTTTCTAAACTTATCTCATTGAATCATACTTCGTGAATAATATCTTCTAATTCTAACCTCTCCGATTACTTCTAATACCTTTACTACCTCTTCTACTATGGGATTTGAATTGACAATTATATCTCTGTGCTGATGTGGTATGGCGACATGAACTGATGTACTTACGTACGAAGTTCTACGTTGCAACTGACTGACTGACTTATTAATGTCAGTCAGTTACAACGTAGAATTTCGTACATGATTACATAACTTCAGGTTGCCATACCACATTAGCACAGAAACGCAATCGTCAGTTCAAATCCCATAATGGTAGAGATAGTAGAAGTTATTAGCAGTAATAGAGAAGATTAGTGTTTCAAAATATTATTCAAGAAGTATAATTCAAAGAGATAGCTTTAGAAAGAGAAAGATAGAGGTGATGAAGAATTCAGAAGGTTAGAAATTGAGAAAACACAATGAGTGATCGCACCTGCGCCATTGCTAACGGTTTCGAACCATGTCATCCAAGGTCTCCGACCCCGACCAGGTAGCTTACATCTACCAACATAACTGAGTCCACTTGTCAGTGGAAGTGACATCCGGCCTCATACCCATAAATTCACTTGTTCATGTGCTCACTGGTAACCAGCTTTGAGAGGAAATCCTCTGAGTCTTAGTGAAAAAACATGACCAGTGGAGTTCAATCCCACCTCAGGTGTAGTCAGTAACTACCGTAGACAAATGGGTGAGGTTATGCGAAATCCCTAGATTGATCAGAGTTAGACATTAACACTGTCGGACGCCGACTCAATGGTCCGGAGGTTAAAGAGTTCGCATGCGGGACTGACGGTCCCCGGTTCGAACCTTGTGAGTAGCCAGAGTCGTGAATGCGCACTGCCACTGATGAGTCGCATGCGCTAAGATGAAACGACCATCCAGTTCTTTCAAGTTTTCTTATAATGGTCTAACAATAATTCACTCATGATTTCAATGTAACTAGTTGTCCATTTCAAAATTAATCGAAAAAAATATTTCTTATTTCTAGTTGATCCAAAAGAACAACAACAACACCAACAACATATCAATAATAATGATTGTGTTGTTCCAGTTGATTTCGACGATGGAGATCATCGGCAAGTTCCATTAACTGATCTACGTATATTACCGGATTATTTTACAAATTTATGTGAATTAATTAATATTACTGGTGAAAATAATATCAATTCTTTAATTCCTTGTTTTATCTCTTCAAATTATTTATCACCACATCATGACAATAATAATAATAATGATAATAGTAATAGTAACAATAATAATAATCATGGGAAACAAACTGAAAAATTTGTCTCACGTACACGTCGTCATAGTGATCTGGATCATAATACGCCTAGATCATATCATCATCATCATTCATGGTCTCAGTCAAGTAAGTTGAATGTTACAATATTGATTATTGAAGATTGTTAAGAAATTTACTAATGTGATTATTATTATTATTATTATTATTATTATTATTACTACTACTCTCTATCATATATAACACTTGCCAAGTGAAGTAAGTAGGAATATTCATTAGAGAGTTATGAAGATTGTTGTTTCTCATTGATCATTGTTTCGAACAGTATTAGATACCGTGGAAGCATTGAATGGTCGTTTCGTCCTAGTATGGGACATCGGATGCCGGCTTAGTGGTCTACATATTAAGCGTTCACGTGCGAGACTGAGGGTCCTCGGTTTGAATCCTGTGATCAGTGGGAGTTGTGGATGCGCACTGCCAATGATGAGTCTCATACTAGGACGAAACAGCCATCCAGTGCTTCCAGGATTTCTAATACTAGTCGAAACAATAATCTTTTCATGGTTTCAATAAGTAGGAATTCTTTAGTCATTAAGATATCATCCTTAACATATTGTTGAATTGATTTACAAGTGATGTAGTAACAGTTATTACATAGAATAGAGATAATGATGAGGTTACATTAGTGAGGAAATCTCAGTGTAAAACTATGCATATCGCTTTGTATTATTCAAATATTTCTGCTAAGTTTACTGTCTCTGTACAGATATTTTATGTATACATACAAATATACATAAAGGGTGGTGTGTTCGAGTCTCAATATGAACACCACTGCTAGAATACAAGTTTATTCATTGAGCTGAAAAGTTCTTAATCGGATGAAAGTTAAGTTTTGGCTTTCATTACTAGCCACTATCTCTATTTGAATGTAGTATATTATTAATCAGTGCAATGAATAAGTGAAATGAAGTTATTCAGATAGTATTTCCTTTAAGTAGTAATTTTAGTCCCCACTTGAAAGTTCTTCCATTTGAGGTAATACATTTCTTTTCACTGCCTATTATTCAGAAAGTTCTTAAATGTAAAGCTTTTTCAATTGTCTCATCTTTGGGACATGTGACACGTATTTATGTCTGACGATAGAGTACCTTGACAAAAAATGTCAGCTAGTGTAGAAGTAAGTTGAAAAGGAACTAATGTGATTATTACATTTATATGGTTAGGTTTTATTATTATTATTATTATTATTATTATTATTATTACTCTCTATCATATATAACACTTGCCAAGTGAAGTAAGTAGGAATATTCATTAGAGAGTTATGAAGATTGTTGTTTCTCATTGATCATTCTTTCGAACAGTATTAGTTACCGTGGAAGCATTGAATGGTCGTTTCGTCCTAGTATGGGACATCGGATGCCGGCTCAGTGGTCTACATATTAAGCGTTCACGTGCGAGACTGAGGGTCCTCGGTTTGAATCCTGTGATCAGTGGGAGTTGTGGATGCGCACTGCCAATGATGAGTCTCATACTAGGACGAAACAGCCATCTAGTGCTTCCAGGTTTCTAATACTAGTCGAAACAATAATCTTTTCATGGTTTCAATAAGTAGGAATTCTTTAGTCATTAAGATATCATCCTTAACATACTGTTAAACTGATTGACAAGTGATGTAGTAACAGTTGATACGTAGAATAGAGATAATGATATTTCTGCTAAGTTTGCTATCTCTTTACAGATCTTTTATGTATACAAATATACATAAATGGTGGTGTGTTCGAGTCTCAATATGAACACCACTGCTAGAATACAAGTTTATTCATTGAGCTGGAAAGTTCTTAATAGGATGAAAGTTAAGTTTTGGCTTTCTTTACTAGCCACTATCTCTCTATTTGAATGCAGTATATTATTAATCAGTTCAATGAATAAGTGAAGGTTATTCAGATAGTATTTTATTTAAGTAGTCATTTTAGTCCCCACTTGAAAGTTCTTCCATTTGTGGTAATACACTTCTTTTCATTGCCTATTATTCAGAAAGTTCTTAAATGTAAAGCTTTTTCAATTGCCTCATCTTTGGGACATGTGACACGTATTTATATCTGACTGCTGAATACCTTGACAAGAAATGTCAGCTAGTGTAAGTTGAAAGGGAACTAATGACGGCCGAACCAAAACGTCCACTACTCTATAAGACTTTTAACTGTTGATGAAGGCCAGGATGGTAGATCTAAACCACCTCGTTGGAGTTCACGTAATAACCACTGTCAGTAGTTAGAGACATTGAGTTACATTATGTCGACTCTTTTGCTATTCATCGTGTTAATCTTATCTGTTTGTCGTAATGTGGTATAATAACTCAGGCTAATTCATACTTATGCGAGGTGCCATGTTGATTATGACTAACTGCCCTATCATCTTTGCATTATCCTAATGCCCTCCTCCTTTATATTATAACCATTTTATATTTCGATAGCTCAAAGAAATCACATAAGATTAAATCTAGTGACTAAAATGAGCAATTAAACTTCAAAACAGAATTGTAAGTCATAAACTTGTGGACTATGATTGATGAATGTTCATGCACAGCATCAAATATCATTGTTCATCAGTGAGAAAATTCATGATGGACAACATTCTAACCGTCAAAAGCCTAGTACTCATACTGACAATTAAATTGAAGTTTTTCTTCGATTATTGGCAGAAATAAGAAAACCATGAATATAAGATGAAATTCGATTAATTAATGTTTAGTCATGGTGATTAGTGATTAGTTTAGTTATGTTCACAACTAATAGCCTTATAGGACAAATTGTGTAAATTAATTAATGTGAGTAGACTTAGTTGTGGAGAGAAGAGAGGTATGTGTGGGTGTAGGAAGGATTTGATTTTGACCAATTTGGTCTCGTGTGCTGTTATGGGTATGAGGGCGGTTGTCACTTTCCGGCTGCCCGCACCGTGGGAGGGTGTTTCTTGGGGGACCTGAAAAGGAAGGTAGATTAGTGTTGGTCTTGGAGACCTGGGAGTGTGACCGCAGAGCCCAAGGGACAGCTGCTTCAGGCCGGTCACGCACGGCCTTTTTATGAAAGGATTTTTGAGTATTAGCTCCGCTCTTAAAAGACCTTAGTGGGCACCCTTACCCAAGGAGACGGAAATCCGTGAGGTAGGGTGAGGTGTGACATTTTTAGGGCCGACCTTTTCTAACCCTTCCTTCCTTGTGAGAAGGCAGCATCGCTGCAGCTGCTGGTTGTTTGAGGGAAACACCTTACTGCTGTCACACCCCTCAACAGTCAGCAGCACGACTTTGATCTCAGACCTTGAGTAGATGGTTTTAGTCTCATCGTTCTCCAATTGACTTGCCTGGCATGGTAGGACCTGCAGTAACATATGTTCCAGACAATATAGCTCGGTTGGGTCATCACGATAGGCGAGCCCGACCACCACGTCAAGGTAGCAGCAACGGTCGTAAATTAATTAAACTGCTACAACTGTGAATTATCTATTTATCAGTGAAATATCAACCTCAAGTTACCTATAAATACAATCTTTGATTTTATGCAATGATATTTTTATGACATTTCAAGTGTTTTTTTATCAGAAAAAATACAGTCCTTGAGAATGTTTAGTGAACTACTTTTCGTTTGAAATTTTTAGGACTAACTTTATACTACTCAAAAAAGTAGTTTCGTATTATTTTGTTAAATTTATTTTGATTATCGATTTATTTTATTTTTTTTTAGCATCTCCATTCATTCATTTATGTTCACCGGAAATGATCAAAAATTTTACATTCAATTCAAAGTATTCATCATTTTCTGAAAAGAATTCCAATAAATCAACTCATTCTCATGAAAGTAATCGAAGTAGAAAAGATTCACAATTATCATCATCAAGTTCAAATAAAACTATAGAATGCACTATCAATTCACTGACATCACCTACGCATACATCATCAACCAGTGGTACTACATCAATTATGTCATTAAGATCACCTTCACCGCCATTATCATTACAAACACCTATAACAATTGGTAGTTCAAATGATTTTTCAATTGATAAATACAATAGTGAATGTAATAATAATAATAATAGTAATGATGAAAATAAATCAGAAAAAGAGATTTCCTTAAACGATGATGATCATCATCATCAACTGTCAGAAGAATTTAATGTGGATAATGTTTCTGTTTCCAGTACAATTACAACAACAGATAGTTCAAATGAATGTTTATCTTGGCAAGTATATGAAAAGGTAAAGTAGAATTTCTTAAAAAAAGAAAAATTAAATATCATGTATAGAATTTTCAAGTCATTTTTATATATTGTTATGTTCGTCAATTGATATGCTTGAACTTATAAGAATTCACCTTAGTCGATAGATGAGAGCGAAGATAAATGATTCAGTGACACTATAGGCTACTCTAATCCGAGTGTCCCAAGCCTCCACTAACTAGAAGAAGAAGGAGTCTTGGTACGGCGTAGAAAGTGTATTCTACAAGCACCCATAAAATATGAGGTTTGTACAGAAAAAGAAGAAGGCTCATTAAAACTTGAAGGAAATTCATGTTTATGCAGTTAGGTTTACCGTGAATACTAACCAACAGGAAACAACATTTAAAGTATTTGAACTTGATCGTTGGGACGACCTTAAGTATTGACCAATAATAATTTCTTTAGGATACTTGATGAATATCCTAACATATATACATGGATTAACATTTTTATGAATAATTTTAAGTAATCAACTGATTTGGTAATCTAACACTGGAATGTGCTTGTTTAAATGTAGTTCACATAGGTTGAGTCGATTTAGATTAATTATTTAAATTACTAGACTTTCCGTGGATACGTCCCTAGTTCGAACTTCTTTCCACCGGCTTAGGTTCAGCGTCCAATAGATAGATTGTCTCAGAAGAACGATGACTCCTACAGAATTACAAGCATAAATACCAAGTATAAAACCAGAGATCTATGGCAGTGTTCGATGAAATGATTAGAATGACAGTTTAAAGGCTGTCAAGTCACAGTTTATAATTCTTTAGCCTGGTCTTCTGCTAATTTGCTCTAATATTCTGGTACGGATTCAATTATTTATTTGAACAATTTTCTATGGCTTTTTTTACTTTTTATTTTAATGAATAACAAAATTAAAATTTATGTGCTGTTTTTAAAGATTCGTAATTTTGTTGTACTCTAGATTGGATGCAGCATGATTTGATTTTGTTAGCACAAATCATGAACGACTTTACAAGTGTATAAAGACCGATTTCAGCTAATTGAAGTGTTACTTCGATTGAGTTATAGTCCATCTAAAAGAAACTAGTATATTATTTATAGAATCGATTGGTAAAACGTTGTAATAGTATTTATCTGTAACCTTGAAGAGACTTACGGTATCTTAAGTACTATTGGTTGATATCTGAATTCCTCCTTATGATCAACCTACATACCTATATCTCATAAATAACCCTAGACAGTTTCAGAAAGATTAGTTTAGGCTGATCGCCATGTTTTATCTCAACTTTGAATAATATAGTCTCTCATCTCTATTTAAGCAAGCGTTCTTCCCAAGGTTGAAAATTTATCTTGATGATGAATTTTCTGATAAAGTTATGAAACTTCATCGATGATTGAAGTGTGTGGGGCGTATTATTTTAACGGATGTTTCTAATGGCATATTAATAAATTCGTAAGTGACCATAGAATTACATCCACCTATTCCTCACTGCTATTAATTAGTTAAATTCAAACAATATATTATCATGTACATGTTTCACAACAAAACGAATATTCAATGATAATATAGTTTATCAATCACTGAAGGAAACTTAAAAAGAAAAAGATAAAGTGATGAGGAATTCAGAAGATTAGGATTTGAGAGAACACAAGGAATGAATGCACCTGCGCCATTGCAAACGGTTCTGAGCCATGTCATTCAGGGTCTCTAACCATCGACTATTATCATCTCGTGGACCTCAACCAGATAGTCGACAATTATCGACATGACTCAGTCCACATGTCGATGACTTCATGGATTTGTGCCATGTTTTGGTTTGGCCGCCCCTAACTTTCTTCCAACCTACTCCTACACCAGAAAACAAAGCTCGACGAGGCAGTCTATGGTTAGGCACAGGCAACACATGTCCCAACCACCTCAAATGATGAAATTTCACTATTTCATCTATTGATCTGCCATCTTTACCTAGGACTCGTTTCCTAACAACAGCACTGCTTACTCGGTTGTCCCATTACACACGAGCAATGCTTCGGAGACAACTATGATTGAAATCCAGTAACCTACGAATATCTTCTACTCTCACTGGCCATGTTTCACAGACATAGAGTAGGAAAGACTCGTAATTTAGTTAGCAAACGGCTCTCTCGCCTACGCCGGTGACGCAAGTTGGCAAAAGGCAATCGAACCTTCTGTATCCGTGCTGAGACTTCGTCATACACCAGGCCATCAGCACTGATGAGACTCCCAAGATAAGTGAAGCGGTCTACACGTTCGACTACTTCACTCCCTATCACTAGTTCAGGTGCCGATGCAACTCAATCTTGAAGCAACATTTTGCATTTCGAGGGTGAGAACCGCATCCCGACCATGCTTGCATTGTTGCCTAGGGTGGTCAGAAGACTCTGCATTTTGTCAGCGTCTTCACCAAGTAGGACTATGTCATCGGCATATTCTAAGTCGATAAGCAAGCCTCCTGGTAAAAGGTCTACTCCTGAAAATTCAGACGAGGATAAGGTTAATTCTAAGAGCATGTCTATGATAAAATTAAACAAGAATGGAGAGAGTAGGCAGCCCTGACTGAGACCACTTGAAGTAAAGAATTCCGGTGACAGCTCGCCATAAGCTCTCACTTGACCAGTGGTGTTCAAGGAGAGAGCTTGTATGAGGTTAATGTACTTCTTTGGTACATCTTTCAATGACAAACACTGCCACAGAACCTCACGATCAACAGAGTCGAATGCCGCCTTAAGGTTCAGGAAGACAACTATTGTAGGACGCCTATATGTATGCCTGTGTTCCAGGACCTGTCGTAGGGTGAATATGTGGTCTATACAACCACGTCCAGGTCGAAAACCAGACTGGTTTTCTCTAGCCTGCTCTTCACGAGCACTAGTTAGGCGTCTAAGTATAATCGAGGCTAACAATTTAGAAACCATATTAGTTAAACTGATTTCTTTGTGATTGTCACAAGAGGACTTTTGTCCTTTCTTACATAGTTTGTCACATCGATTCGGTTAAGTCATCATCAGTTCAGTCGTAATTAGCGATGTAGTCAATTCAGGGAATATCTTCACTCAATAATTATGTGAAATTATTAATAGCACAAAGCTAAAAAGAAGTTTGATGACTGGAAATAAAATTTGAGTTAATGATCCTAAATTTATGTTACTTCGTAATTGATGCCCTATCACTAAAAGTAAATACTGATTAAAAGTTTGTCTCCCGTCTAAAATCTATTCAGTCACCCTTCAGACTTAATACAACAGATATGAAGACTTATTTACCAATTAGTTGGATGAATGAGACAATAGTTCATTTTATTCTCAGAAAGTTTGTATCAAGTAAATAAATACAGTATGCAAATTTATATTTGGTGAACAACTGTTATCTGAAAGTTATCTTAAGTTATTTAGAAAATCTGATAGTAATTATCTTGTGGTAGTGTTTCATTCTCTGAACTGGATGTTTTGGTTGTGGAGCTTTCATCACTGTTCTTCTGAACAACATCATCAGGACAAACTTCAGATCGAAGTGAAGTATTCGAATTTCTCGGCGTTTAACTCATTAGCCTGTTCTGTTGATCTCGATCTTGATTGGTTGCTGTTGACTTTAAACCTGTTGTTGTTTGTACGTTTGTTTTGATTGTATCCCTCTTTTGATTTGTTTCTTGATCCAATGTCGTTTATGATTTTTTCCTTAACTGTCCTGATAAATGCAACTTTATATAGAAGAGATATAATGTGACTAGCATTGGAATCCAGGACGCTGTTTTCGTTCCACCTGAGACTTGTTAGCTTGATATACTTTACATCTCAGATGATGATGATCACACTCTAGTCAGATTCTATCTATTCTATATAAACTTGTGTCATAATGGCTCTATATCGAAGTAATCTGCCTACAACGCCCAAATGCTAACTAAGACTAATCAAATTTCAGTGAAAAATATTAACAATGGGCCGATCTAAATCATTCCAAAAACATGAATGTAACTGTTTAAATTTTTACTACCTAAATCGAGTACAGTCAATATTTCCGATTCTTTGCATCGATATACATACACACACAGTAACTGTATCCTAAAAGTTTGAACTTAATGAAATGACGTATCACTGAGAATTGTTCCAAGTTTTTTGTGAAATTAAAGCATTCCAAACTGATTCATACATACAAATACGATGATGGTTTATGCTTTAAAATCAACTCATTGAAAAAGTTCTCATAATACCTCTGGTTATATGAGTAAATTAAACTACATAATAATGGTTTTATTTCCCATCCTTCTTCTAACATTATTTGTATTTTCATCCGGCATGTTGAACTGCATTACTCATTTGTGGATAACCACAACTTATTTATTTCAATTAAACTACGTTCAGAAATAGCAGGGACCCAACCGTATGTCTCGGAAAACAGTCAACCTTTGACATATCAGATTAATATATGTATCGATATAATGTCTCAACATTTGTTGCCATTTTTTCCAAAAACCGAATAGATAAAAATGACTAATTGAGAATGCATGTTTCACTTTTCTTTGCTCTACATATTGACTTTCATAATATTTTTTTTCGAAAAAAAAATAACAGTTTAAACGTCGAAAACAAGGCTGCACATATTGTCGTTCGATAATACGTGATGTAGATGGTTTAATTGTTAAAGTTGGCGATTGTGTACAATTTGGCTCTGGACGAAATGAAATTTATCTTGGTGAAGTTCGAGAAATACGTTGGGAACATAGAAAGAATTCACTACTTGTTGTTGCTGCATGGTAATCAATATATTTATTTTTCTGTAACTTTGAACAGTGAAAAATAATAACTTTTGATCTTATGATTAATGAGATCCATATCTTTATATTTTTGTGTTAAAAACTAATAGGCATCGAACTTCTATTCTGATTATGTTAATTTTCTTCATGGACTAACCACTTCAACTAGAGAAAAGTGAAGGCGAGCACATCAAGGTTAGGATCTAGGACCTAGGAATATCGTAATGAATCCACTATCTTTGAACTGTTAATTCAATCAATTACATCATACTGAACGTAGGGAATGGCATAAATGTGAGTTAGCTGCACATCAGAACGTTAAGATGCAATTTATAAGGTGTGGCTCAAGAATATAGCTGGAAAAGGCAATGAAAGAGTATATATGAAGTATTACTGGAACTCAGAATTTAGAGTAAGATAAGAACTGAATGTTTTTTTAGCTATGTCATCCAGCATCTTTAATCATCGATTACATCCATCAAGCGAACTGTTAAATAAGTAGATCCGAATTGTACTTAATCAGCTACGAAGTGTTCCCTAGCCATCAAATGTTCCCTAACTGATATCAGTCCATGTCAAAAGGTTCCTTTATATTAAACTGATTGGTTTCCAGAATTAGTTCTCATAGTTCTATTAAAAAGCCGGGACGAAAGGAGTTAAGATATGTGTCGAGATACCTTCTAATAACGCTGAAGGATGCTTCAGCAGTGTCATGAATCGGCTGGAAATCAAGCATATAAATCATCGGAACTCGCCGCCTGACATGAAAGCCCCGCGTTTAATCCCCATCGGCCTTGTGGATGCGCACTGATGTTCCCTATTTCCTGGCAGTTAACTAAAATCAGTTCGTGGTATCGACTACAAAACTCAACAGTCTGCAAAAACCCTCTACATAGTAATGAGCTAATCTTTGTCCTTGGAATTACGAATCAGTCAATGTTAGACCACCATTAGAAACCTGGAAGCACTAGACGGCCATATCGTCCAAATATGGGACTCTTCCGGTTATTTTGGAAGATAAGTGATAACTGGCTTAGTATATCCTGTTCAAAACATTTTCAATTGAATATTATTCAAAACATTTAGTGCATAACTTTTTTTCGTTTATAACTTCATCCTGGATGGTATGAAGTGTAGCTGATGAGTGTATAATCGTGATTCTCTTAAGAGACTAATAATTACACGAATAAATCGCTAGATTATGTAAAACAAAATATGATGATTCATTGAACGATGATATAATATCAATTATGAGAACAGTAAGACTGAACTGTTGAGCATTAGTCTTTCTTTATAAGTAACTGTCAATAGGCTAGAAATATTCGCTATTACATTTTACAAGAAATTCAAAATGAAATTGTCTATGGGTGGTTATGTTCATAATGATATTGATGTGTAGGTGGCGATACCACTGACAGACCAATTTCCCTTTAGGATAAATGTATACACTATTCTTAGAACTAAAGTTTTGTCACCATATATACTTGGAATTAATAGTGTCATTCTTCCATGACATTTTTTTCATCATAGGTACTATCAACCTCTTGAAGCTGGAAAAGATGGGCAATTAGTTCAAGATATTAAAGGTGCCCTATTTACAACGGAACATAAAGATGAGAACGAAGCCAAATGTATCAAGCGACGTATCAAAGTAGCTAAATCATATAGTCAATTTATACAAGGATATTATGATAAACCTAAAGGACAAGATACTTTAAAGTCAAACAAAACACAATTAGACATAAATGTGGAAAGACCTACGTCTAGAAACGACAACGGACAGGTGAGCTTCAAAAATTGATTTAAACTCTTCTTAAATAGCAATTTAGTGTTAATAGTAAGATTTATAAATTAACGATTTCGCAACTATCTCTAAAGACTCAAGGACACAATCGAACTAAATATATGATTAGTTTCAGCAAATGACTAAATATGCTGTAACGTTGTAAATACCCTTCAGTATTTCAGTATCTTGGTTTGCAACAGATAAAACCAATAACGTTCATACTATTTGACTATGATTGTGTGAATATATATTATCCATGTTAGCACAGCTGGACAACAGACATGCATAAACTTTCATCCCAACCAATCTATGATATATATATATATATATACACTAAAAATCGACGACATGAGATTTTCGGATTACTGCAAGATTTATTTCTTAATTGACTCCTTTTAAATATCTGCTCGATTTCCATCCATAATTTTCTAGATAACTAGACAAAATCCCGACTTATCATTTGAATCGTGTATATTTCGGAGATTGAATAATTTGTTAAAATCTATCTATCTATTTACAGGTGACTTATGTAAAATTATAAAACTTTAGATAGAATACTATTTGTATTAACTTTTGTTTCTGTTTGTACTATAAAATAGATTAATCCTGGACTTTGTGAACCATCGTCATCCACATCCACATCAACAACAACAGCAACAACAAATCCCAATAACAAATATTCTTTAATGGAAAAAAATGATGAAATTAATTCAGACGACAATGATGATGACGATGATGTTGATGATGATCGTGATAAAACCGATTGTAATTTCTATCATTATTTTATTGCTGGTAAATATGATCCAGTAAGACAACAAGTACTTGCATGGGATACAGAATTAGCTAAAATATTTAATCTTAAAATACAAAAGAGTCGGTAGGAAAGAAGACAAATTCTTATCTACCGATCTATCTAATGTCTCTTATATAATATAATATAACACTACTATCTCATAAAAAAAAAACACAAACATCAGAACACAATCAGATTGTATGGCATTTTTTTTTCTCTCCATTCCTTACGTTTGTTTTTTTTTCTTTTTTTTTCTACAATTCTATTCAAATCGCTAATTGAATTTTGTTTTTGTTGTTTTTTTCGTTTGTTCGTTTTAATTTCTCTGCTTTTGTATGTCACATATGCAGTCCAGTCATCATCCATTTTTCACACCGGTGTGATTATCGCCTCTTTTTTTGTGAAGTCAATTAGTCTGGTGATCGATCGATGATCACCTTCAAGCATTGTCCGAATTGTGTGTGTGTGTGTACGTATTTTTACTGTCGAGTATACCAACCTCTCTCTCTCACACACTACTCCAATCGAACAACTTAACAATGATCAGTAACATCTACTCACTCCTATATTAACGATGATGTTTGATATTTTTTTAATTACTATAATCACTGTTACATATGGTTTTGTTTTGTGAATGCCTTCTATATATATATACCATGATGTGCAAAAACAAACTATTTGGATTTATGGAACACAGTGCTTTGTTTTCTTTTGAAATGATACATATACACAGAAGGGTAAGAGAATTGGTCAAATAGAATGGCGTACAAGTGATGATGACACAATAAATATCAAATTGCAAAGAAAATCATTGCCTTTTTTTACAAGTAGTGTTATACTATGGCATTATTTTATCCCTTCAAAGTGAATAAATAGAATTGCGTACGAATTGAGAATCTCGCTTTACTAACCAGGCCTTTGTTCCATTTTTGTTTTTGGTGGTTTTAAACCACCAATACCTCTTGATGTTTTGGACTTTTTCGCCTTGAAATCTCGCCAACTTTCAACACGATTACTACGACTTTCCTTTGAAAATAAAAAAAAGAAGAGATTTATTTGAAGGTATAAGAAAAACTGGAAGTTATGTCCCTTTATTTGATATAGAAATCATCGAAGCACATGAATGGTACATATAGTTAGACGACTTGCGTCGATTTGCCATTTAGGTTGACTGGAGTTCGTGGGCAACCGAAGTGTGGCTGAAGGTCAATTAAACTGATCCCTAAAGTGTTCTGCCCATCGATCCGATCTCCTAGATTGAGAATGAATAATGAGACCATCCTTTTTCCGAAATAGTCTCACATTTGGGTTCCTAATACCGGTTTCTCCGAATAAGTCTGAATAATACTATGGGATTTGAAGTGACAATTGAGTCTTTGTGCTAATGTGGTATGGAGACTTGAACTGATGTGCGTACCTACGAAGTTCTATGTTGCTGCTGACTGACATATACTTAACTTGGTGACCATACTGTGGCTGTCAGAGGTTAAGACTTAAAACTGGATAGAACGTTTAATACTTATTACCTTTCAGTCATTTTGTTACAAACAGTTAAAAACAGATTATGGTCAGTTCAGTCAGACCAACAGAACTTACAATCGATCTGTTGGAATTATTGGCAAAGCGAAGCTTATTAGCTTGAGATAAAATAATAGATAAGTAGCACAACTTATCGACTTAGTAGCTTAGCTTACGTGCGCAGCTTTGAGACTATATCGAGTCGTGGTAAAATCCCGCTCCTCGAATCGATGAAACAGGGTTTGCAGTTGTGGCAAATTATTTAAAAATTGAGTGCTTGAGATGTTAATGGACATGGCTCAAACCAGAAACCAATGAGGATAATGTTATTAGTTTGTTTAGATCTCTTATACACAGCATGAGTTGTCTTGTAACTAGATGACATCAGTTTTGCGTAATCTCTCGCCTTACTGTTTAATACTTTTATTAGTCTGTTACATGACTACCCGTTTTCTATTTTTCTCCACATTCGGATTTTCGTATTACGTAAGGCATTCTTTGTGTTATCATTTAGTCAATTAATCGATCGAGAATAGTGCATGCTAAGGTTACAAGTGTTCAACCATAAGTATCTTTGAAGCAATGATTGAATGCAGATAAAACATAGTGATGTTAGATATATAATACTGGTTAAGAAAGTTAATAGGTTGGTGACCATTGTTAACTGACGGGTTGTACAAACAGACAAACAAGAATCACCAACCCTGGTACATACATGCGTCGACCACATTGACACGATAACTTTAAAGAAGATATAATAGAAACGGCGGAAAACTTGTTTCGATGAAACTTTATAGGAACTTTTACTGAAATACAAGAAAGACTAACTTCATAATTTTTTTTCCACTCTTTGTCATATGCCATAAGTTTCTTTCCTTCCTCTTCCTCTTCAGCCTTACGTTTTCTGAAGTGAAAAGATACGAGAAGTGCCGAGTTATGGTTATATATATATATATATATATATATATATATATATATATATACGCATGGAACAGTAGGATATGAACAAATTATAACTGTAGTGAGGGGAAATAATGGAATTCCTACGGACACCCATCAATGTTACCAACTGACAATCGCTTTGTATCTCACAACTATAGGTTTTAAGGGATGATGGGGATAAAGTCCTGAATCATAAGTTGAGTAACAACGTACTTATTGTTCGAAGTTTGGGTTTGTTTCGTGTGGAGCTTCTTAGTGATAGGCAATTTTCAAATGTCCTCTAAATGAAACCGACTCGAAAAATTTATCCAGATTAGGACCCATCATGTTAGGAATTTGAGCTAAAATACATTACACTGTAAATCTTGATCGACTGAAAAGGAAGAAATATATGATGTCTAATTTGCTCTAAACTACCACTGTAATGAAGAATAAATCTTTCCACTGTTATTGATATTATTGTTAGTTTAACTCGTTGGCTGCTTGATTTGGTTACATCTCATTGTCTTGAAGTGTGGTAAGGTCGACTGATACTACTGTGAGGTTTCACATTAATTATGATCGACTAACTGAACAGACAAACAGTGTACATAACATGTTACAAACACACCAGCCAGTAAATGCTTACAAACTCACCAACGGCTGACCGTCTTCAGAGTAATCTTGTTTTTACAGGTATGCTGATTCTAACACGAGGAATGTCCCGTAAAAGCTAGTGGTCAAATACCTGGTTTACGAGACGAATCCCAAGTACTCATACTGAAGATACTTAGAAGACTCCATCTTGTCAAAATAGTTACCAAACAAAACTATTTTGTGTATATTAGATTGGTGTTTGATTAAATAAATCATTTAATCATACAAAAGAACTCAACTAAGTTGTGTTCTACAAGTTCACATATGAGAATGCTACTGACATATCAAGGCTAGCAGATAATCACTGAAGAAATCAGTTTCAAGGGTGACTTCAAAAAGTGCACAAACAGTTGAATAGAATCTGGAGTCACAAGTTGACGAAGCAGCAGATGGGAAATTCCAAATATGTGAAATCACGAAAGTTTATACGACAGTTTAGCCTAATGTGTGTTACTTGGAAATTTTGAAAATAAACACATGTGGTCGAGAAAAATCTAAAGAGCATATACCGAGACCAAAAATTTTTAAATGTCGTATTAGGCCATAGAATTTCCTGAGGTTTAATGTGATAGTATTCGTTATGTACGTCGTATGGGATAGCAAGATAAGGAAGCCACCACGATTATGCATAAGGTGGGTTATAAAGAGATAAACTTCACCATAAACAAACCTTTCTGCAGATTGTTTCAGCTCTTCTTCTACCCTTAATCTTTCGAGATCTGCGAACAGCTTGCATGTTTGCACATATATGGCATGGCGTCGCTAAAATTATTAGAAACAATGAATAAGCTACCTTATCGGGATCATCCTCCTCAATCGTTATACACCCACTTGTCTTCTTAACACGCTTTCGTTTTTCAATCATCTAAAATTGAAAGATAGTAGTATGATAAATAGTACCATTTGTTCCACAAGATCTTTTGCTTCATCCACAACTTCTTTACACTTGCGAGAAGTCTCAGGATCATCAAGGGCTTTGTAAGCCTTGTTTACAGCTACTCAGCTGTTAATAAATGAAACACAAAATACCTTCAAAAGCTTTTTGAGATCGTTCAAGATCATCTGGGTTTTTATCTGGATGAACAAGCAGGGATAACTAAAACGGAATAAATCAGCAAATAAGGCAGAAACCTGTCTGTACTTCTTTTTTATATCAACCATCGGTGTGTCAGGATCTACTTGTAAAACCTAAGTTGCTTGAACAATGTTACACCAATCATACATCATATGGATTCAAATTAAAATAAGTCGATCCAGGTCTGTTGAGCCGATCAATTTGTTGTTTCGATGTTAAAACGGAATCCCGCTTCTCTATTGCCTTAACTTCTTCGTAAAATGTTGAAAATAACTCATTAGGTCCAGGATTCGTAGACATTTCAAACTTGAGTAGCACTACAGACGTAGGACCCGCGTCTTTGGAGCCCAAATAGTGCGAATTCAATATCCAATATTTCTTACGAGCTACTATAAACTAGCTGGTTGATCCCCTTTCCTTCGCTACGATTTCAGACATTTTTCAAGGCATCTGAATACAGCAGAAGGTATTCTAGACACTTGACAGTACTAGTCCTAGTTAGTTGGCAGTTATTTATGAATTTGTATGTTCCATGATTTAAATGAGTACGTTTGTTTCAGAAAGTAAGGTTTCTGCATACCAGTGGCTATCCTAATATCAGGTCCGAGATAAGTCAGTTACATTATGGAGAATAAAAAGAAAACTCTGATTCAAAGAAGAAGACGAAGGTTTCGGAACTTAACTAAATAAGTGAATAAATTAGTTTATATATACTACAGGCATGCATCTGGCACGGCTGGTCCAGTCGGTAAGTGATAATTCACAAGTCTCCTCTTGAAATTAACCACTAAGGAGGCTTTGGTCACTTTGACAGGAAGAACACTGCAAACAGAGGTGATTCGTAACGTGCCATTACCAGATCACCACCGATGCTTCTAAAACTCAGTGGAATCAATCCAATTTGCTTAAGTTTGTATTCGTAAAGTTTGTTCTCCAACACTATCACCCATTCAGTTGCTCGACTCTCCAGTCGACCCAGGAGATCAATGTCTCTTTTGACGGGAAGGCATGAGACGACGTTTTGAACGGGAAGTTATGGGTGTGCGTATGTTTTGAACGGTGTTAAGGATAAATGCGATGACATTGCACCTAGTAATCCTTTACGTGTTTTTATAAG
>OX103979.1:4249192-4350672 GCA_944470395.2 Schistosoma turkestanicum | reverse complement strand
TCGATAGACCATTCACAACAAAGAAAGTTTATAGATCAGTCAGACTAGATGACGTGGTGAGCGCTTAACCAATCTGATTGGTTAGTTATGACATAACTACAATTAGTTATAAAATAACTAACACTGAGCGTTATGCGATGACCACGTTTTCGAGCCCTGGGGTGCCACGTTTACCTCTTTGGTGGACATTATTGTGCTAATTAGGTATGTTAGCGGCGACAGATATGTTGTTTTTCAGTGGAGTCCTACGCCCCTCTTTTGTTATTTTCCTTGGCTTATTTCTCCGTCACTGTGGGCAAATACACTCGAACCTAGGACTGTATTGTCTTCACGTAAACTCGTAGTACTGTGTAGGTACTGCATTATCACAGCAACGGTGAACTCAGCCACTATGGAAGCATTTTTTGGATGTTTTGTCATTAGTCTTGACGGGTAACGAGCATGAGATGCAGTAATTGTTTTCATATTCTCTCTTCACGGTAGGCTATGTCCCTAGAAGTTTTAGAAGTCCTTTTCCTCATCTTTTTTGTTTATCACTGTTACTGTGAATAGTAATTTGGACGGAAATGTGATCCTCATCACTCAGACAGAGACCTGGTCGATGGAGTAAAAAACTGTCATAGGTATTTTAATTCTTGAGTGCTAAATTCTTCTTTCGTGTATATTTCTCTCACTAAACGATCGACCTGTCAGGCTCGTATTTCTAATCGTTCACTTAAAAACCGGTTTCAAAGCAGCAGCTTGAGTGATTATTTTATGCTACTGGTAAAACTTACATTATACCCTCTCTCTATACATATGAAAAGCAAGCTACGTGATTGTAGTAGGTTCTTATTCAGTTCTTGTTCAGCACTCATTGTCCTTTGAACTTCTTTATAAACATTGGAGCTACTTTTTTAAACGGAGTTACAGCCCGAATGCAGTTCTCGGGGTTAGACTTTGTTAAGATTGTACATAATTTAGTGAACGAACTGTAGTTAACAAAGACGAAAGCCCAGATGGGATAGACAATTTAGTTGAAGATCACATAATCCACCAGCCAAAAAGTTTGTAACGACCAAATTACCAGTATTTAGTCTGAGCACAGGGGTAACCAACCAAGGTTTATCCTGTTAAGCCAAAGTGCATTATTCTGTACATCAAAAGAAGTGTTTCTGAGTGATTAATGATCAGTTGTATCAGAACACAAATTCTGTGCTGTATTTAACTGTCCTAATTTAAGAAAGAGGAAAATTATATGAAAATTACAAAACATCTCAAACGGTACATCCTGAGCTGTACAATCAGAGGTTTGTCCCAAAAAGAACAGCGTAGGAATGGTTAATAAATAAGAGTTCGGTATAGGAGTATCAATCAGTGTTCTCTCATCAACATGAGGTCCAAGAATTCGAGCAACCTTTTCAACAACCGTTCGTGGAACTATGCCGTACCCTTGAGTTTAGTCAAACGCTACCTGATTGTCAGTGGCTCGTCAACCAGCAACAACAATCAGAATAATAAAGTAAGCATCTATGAAGGTCAAATACTAATGACAGAAACATAAAAAATAGTTACAAGAGTCCTGAGTAAACATTAGATGTAACACCTAGCCAAACAGCGTGGAAATAAAAAAATTGTCCATCACAAAGCTTTGGCGAAATTTTCAGAACTTTCTTTCTGTTATAAAGAGTACACATCACGAAATTTATCCGTTTGAATACAAGCTTATTTTGGATATCTTCTTCCACATATCCTAAAGACTCCAAGACCGAGCCATAAATGCGAATCCGATACTTGTCTCTTCAGTCGTAAATTACGGATGACACTGATGCTCATCCAACACATTCTGCTTTTAAGTTCTGCGGTCAGTCACACACCACAATTTTGGTTCCCATTTCGGCAAAACACGTAGGGTTCTGAACCTCGTTGTTGTAACCGAATTTTAGTGAGCTGACTCCCTGGTGCTGTAGCTATTTATATTTGTTCCTCTAATGCGCATTTAAACGCACTTCATCGAGTTGGCAGTCATGGACAGCGTTTTGTAACAGCTAGCTAGTATGTATAGATCAGCTTTAAATCCACTTTCATCTGAATTCTGCGTTATCACCCGTCAAATTTTGAAGTGATCTACATGAAGGAATATTGGGGAGTTAAAAACACTTGGGAGTTCGTCTACAGTGAAAACACCTAAAACAGATTCTTTTGGCATTACACCACGTATTGGTTTAAATGAGGAGCATTCAGAATCTATTATCATTTTATGTGTATGGCCTACTTAGTAGTCTTAGACCCATCGTGGATTTTCGCCAATTTCCGGTTTTTACAGCTATAAGAGGAGTTTGTTTTGCAGACCCTTATTGAATACCCTGCTAAATTCGGCATAGACAGTGTCCATCAACTAGCCATTTCATCCACCTCTACCTTACGATAAATAGGTTCGTTGTGCAAAAATGTAGGATTTACATCTAAACAGGTATTAAAGCACTTATCTATACTACTAGAATGATGTACCTACTTTGTAATTGCTCACTTACCATCTGTAGACTCTATTTTGAAGGGTTTGTTTTTTGGAAAATCCCTTCATGTATATATTTGTGTTATGATATGACTGACTCTTTCTGTTCACATTTTGGTACTTTATTTGATTCCATTTTGAGATTTTATCGTTGTATATTGTTATTATTTCTATACCTTGTGCTTATATTGAAGTGTTTATGTTTCCTTCTGAACTGTACATATGTTGTTTAAAGTTGATATTTAATATGGCTACAGCCATTTTTGGATTTGATACCCTAGCAGTAACGGACTGGAAGCACTTATTCTTCCAGAAACGGATACCTATTTGGTAATTGGGAACTCGAAGGTGTAATATTGTTTTGGTAATTGTCTGTATTACCATATTTAATAAAATAGAACCATTTTTCCCAGAGTTATCTTGTTTTTGGTTCCTGACTGGGTGAACGCGTATAAACCTACACTAGTCGAGACGGAGTGAACTGCTAGAATAGAAAATTCAGTTATACCATCCGACAAATCAACGTTCGTACTGACCCATCCTATTGTGACTGTCAGCTGTATGCATCTTAAGACTTTTGAAAGAATGCATTTGGGCCGTGGATAGAATCCTATATTCATTACGAGAAGTAATAGGTTTCATAGAGTGACCGTGCCTGTCCAAAACTAGTCCAGCTGAGTGGCACATATTGATACTGTTTATTTCCATCAAGCAATTTTAAAGGGATTCATTTTATTATGGTAACTTGTCGCAAATTTGTTGGGCCCCTTTCACCATGAAAGTATGGTGTTTTCCCCTTCACTCTAAAACACTAAGAGTAGACTGGAATGTATTCGAAGGCAGGTCAAGAAACCAGTTCGAGGACTCGAATTCAAACCTTATGATGAGCGCCTCATATTATCGGATCTTAAGTCATCAGATTATAGGCTTTTCAGAGGTGACCTAATGCCTTATGGCATCTGAACAACTCATGCACCCCCTTTACTTACTTAAGCTTAAACACAACAAAAACCTCAACAGGAATACCAAGGAGCTAGAGACACAATATCGCAGAATGGGATGTAGACACGTCTTCAGTTTATGAGTAGTCGAGTTCTGTAATTTGCTTCTGGCTGGGGCGATCCAACTGACTTCCTAAGAGTGTTCAAGGAGGAATTTGACATACTCTTTAGGACTGGAGAAAGTGTTTCATCATAATTTGATAGAATTTTCCTTCAATGGCCAAACACATCTAAGTTCCTGTCTAGAGGCATTGATTATCCATTGCAGCCAGATACGAAATCTTGTTAATCGAAAGTATCATCCATTTCATCCACCGTAATTTGTACAATCCAAGCTTCCCATACAGTAGAACAGTTGGACAACCTCATTTACTTGCTTACGCCTATTACCTCTAGTACAACACAGGCTGCCGACCAGCATTCTCCAGTCTACCGTGTGCTGGGCCTTCATTTCTACTTTCGTCCGATTTTTGTTCATTATTCTCATGTCTGTCTCCATTTCTCGGCGTAATATGTTCTTTCGTCTTCCTCATTTCCTTTGGCCTTGAGGGTTCCATGTGAGGGCTTGTATTGTGACTCAGTTGAGTGCTTTCCTCAGTTCGTCCCTTATTCACCTCTAGCGCTTTTCCCGGTTTCTCCTCCACTGGAATCTGGTTTGTTCTCTCCCATATTAGGTTGTTGGTGATGGCGTCGGGCCAACGAATCCAAAGTATTTTGCGTAGATAACTGTTAATGAATACTTGTGTCTTCTGGATGATGGATTTCGTAGTTCTCCAAGTTTCTTCCCCATTCAGTAGAACTATCTTGGCATTTGCACTGAAAATTCTGATTTTGGTGTTTGTTGACAGCTGTTTTCAGTTCCAGATGTTTCTCAGTTGTAGAAATGCAACCCTTTGCTTTCCTGATTCGTGCCTTTACATCTACATCGGATCCACCTTGGTTGTCAATGATGCTGCCCAGATATGTAAAGGTTCTAACGTCCTCCAAGGCATCTCCATCAAATATGATTCCATTGGAGCATGTTGTGTTGTATCGGAGAATCCTAATCTTTCCGTTGTTTATATCGAGACCTCCTGCTGCTGAGGCTGCTGCTACACTGGTCGTCCTTTTTACTTGTTGCAGTATGTGTGGTAGAAGAGCCGGATCATCTGCGAAGTCCAGATCACCCCGCTGCACCCTAGCAGCCCACTGTACCCCGTGCCTTCCTCCAGATATTGACGCCTTCATAACCCAGCCGATCACCGGGAGAAAGAGAAAGGGTGAGAGAAACCAACTGTGCCTGGCATCGGTGTTTACTTGAAACGAGTCTGTGAGCTGACCTTCGTGCACGATTTTGCCGTTTATTCCATCATAGGAATTCCGTATGATGTTCACTATATTCTCAGGCACGCCGTGGTGTCGAAGAAGCCTCCTTAGTGTTTTCCTGTCCACGCGATAGAATGCTTTCTCAATGTCAATGAAGTTGATGTGGAGTGGTGAGTTCCATTCAATTGATTGTTCCACAATTATCCGTAATGTTGCAATTTGGTCAGTACACGATCGGTCCTTACGAAATCCATCCTGTTAATCTCGAAGTTGGACGTCTACGAAGTCCTTCATTCTGTTTAACAATACCCTGTTGAAGACTGAGCCTGGTATTGAGACAAGACTGATGCCTATGTAGTTCTCACACTTACTGAGATCGCCTTTCTTTGGTATTTTGATCAAGTATCCTTCTTTCCAATCTGATGGTACTTCTTATAATAATTATAATAATTTGTTCTCAAATAACTACGTTACAAGAGTCACGCCAGTTTACAGGTTAGATCAAATTGTCACAATTGCTTTCACAATTACTGTAAAGTTATAGCAGTTAAAATAAGTATAAGAGTCAGTTTCTGATTGCATATTTACACCATGTCACTGACAGAAACAGTATTGTACAGCCTCATTTTCAATAGTAGAGTACAAATAAGGAAGGAAGGTGCACAATAGGTTCTTTTGGCGATTTGCCGAGATCAATAGTGAATTTGTTGGGTAAGGTCATATGGAACGCGCTTGATACGAGCTGTGATCCAGACAGTCATGTACCTAGGGTGCATGTTCCCTAGAGTAGCCAAGGATTTCCCACCGGGAATGGGGTTCTGAAAAGGAGAAGAGAGAGAGAGAGAAAAAGGCAGCAGTGTGGCAAGTGTATATATATAACCAAAGCACTACTTAACCTATCATGCTGAAGTAGTCAATACAGTAGTAAATCAAGATGAAATTCATACTGACCACTTAAATTAAATTAAATTATGGGAATATAAGAATATAACACACAGATAAAGGAGTACAGCAAAAAGAAGGAAGAGTTGTGCAGTGTCAGGCGGATAGAAGAGAAGTCGAAGTAAGAAGCTGGATTTATGTACGTTGAAATCGAAATTCTAGTTGAAAGAGTAGAGTTTGTAAAAATAAAACTGTGATGAACAAAATCTCGCACTGTCTAACTGTATTTTATTATTATTATTATTATTGAATGCCAACCTCTAAGTCATACTGTAAGCGCCTGAGTAAGGGTGTTGCGGGTGTCTCGACAGAATAGCGACCGAAAAAACTCTTACATTGAAGGAGTAGATAGTGTCGCAGGACAGCATGCTGAAAATCCGGAGCAATGATCTGGCTGCTATTGTTTATAATCTATTTACCACTACACAGTCTTACTCTAATGACTCGAAGATTACATATGTCAACCCCACGTTCAAAGTTACTGACCCATGTTCATAGCTTCTACTAAAGCTAAAGTCATTCGCAATCAGCAACTCACTATATTCATAATTTGCTTCATTCTTTAGCGGGCGCCAGCAAACTGGTAAAAACAACGATTGCCTTTCATCAACAAGATCGATTACCAGTGAAGTTATCCAGGGAAATGTATTTGGTTCACCCTTGTTTCTTACGAACATAGACGTAATATGTAATGCTGTAAGATTTGAAATAGTGAAACTATGTGGATAATCTGAAAATAGTATACAGCTATAAGCCAGATGATCCGAACGAAAATGCAGGCGGTACAAAGAGTGATCTTGATAACTTACCTACCTGCAGCGAAACACGGTAGCTACCTTTAACCATAACGAATGTTGCGTCATGCATTTTAGTAACCATCACCATAATATATCACCAAAATAAACAAAATGTGGGGATCAGACACTATTTTCATGATCTGGATATTCATTACCCTGGAAGCCTATTATTTCAAGGAAATGACTCAAATATTACCTCTAAAAGCAGACAACTATTTGGGTTTATCGATCAGAACGTTTTGACAAGTGAGGTTTAGCTTGCGTTGATTTACGTTCATAACTCGATACAGTCTATTGTGGAACAGATTACATATTAATATCCGTACCTGTGACACAATCATTGAGTTCAAATAACTATTAATGCTGTTATAAGAATTAAAGAGATTTATAGACCATTCCTGCAGCTCAAACCAATCTCGAAGCATTCTTTTATGGTCCACGAAATATTCAGAGAAAGCTTAGAAAATAATTACAGACTATCAACTAATTCAATCCGGAAACCATCTGTACAGGTATCAGGAAATGAGAGACGAATCAACCTGCTCCTACTCACAGTAATATTTTACGCCTTATAGATGCTTCCCGCGACGTTTGAACTTTCCCTAAACTTTTAGTTCGCATCAGTTCTTTCTAAATTCGCAGCTGTTTCAATTTTTACTTCTAGGAGACTGAATAATTGAAAAGCCTGTAGATGTTGATCAATTACAGTCAGTTACAAGGAACTCAAACTTCGTGTATCATTGTGCGCTCCTTCTTGTTCAAGTATTCACAGTTTATTGAGTTTTTATTTCCCCAATCCATTAACATCAAAACGCCATGCTAGCTCACCAAATTATTGTTTTACTCTATAAATTTTACGACGTATTAAACTTTTTTTTCTCCGGCTGTCTATCTGTACTATCTCCAAACTACCAATATACATACATTGGTTTAATTAAAATTATTATGATATGCCACGTGGATACTTTGTTCAGTATACAGAAGGCAACGTTGTCTGGTTTGCTTGTAACGTGGAGCTAGTAGAAAAAGTCTATCTCGACAATGTATACAAAAAATTAAGCGTATGCTAAGAAACGTTACCCAAAATCTACAACAAAACTTAAGAGAGCCTTACCTCACAGAAGGAGCAAGGGCGATGTATCTGAACAGAAATCATGAAGGTGCGGCGATAACCCTAATCCACCTATATCTTTGGAGCAGAACACTTTGTTTGCTTACGGCTCCTTATGATATAGAAGGATGTAACTTATCATTGATATTGATGATACTTTTTCTAGTTGCTTCGTCTGCGACTCATGTTTGGCTTAAACTTCCTAACATGCAATCCTTTTACAAGTAGATCTGGACAATTTTACTGAAAAGGAGCTCACTTATGACTTCTTGAGCTACAGAGTTACAAACTAAAAGAATAAATCAATATCTGCAAAAGCAACAGATCACTTTTTCTCATTTCTATATTCTTTTAATCAACATTATTGCTAGCAATTTCGTTCTTGCGAATTTCCTTTATTCGTAAGATTGATTGCCAATACGGCATATTCCTTCTGAATTGTTCAGTTGGTGTTCTAATTTAAAAAACGTATCTGAAGAGTAATGCTTCGGCTTCAAGCAAGAATATTTTCTGTTTCGCTACTCCACCATTTCTGTTTAATTCTCTTTTATAGCACCTAATTCAAATCTTCATACTTTTTTTGGATATTTGCTGAAGACTTGATTACTATACTCGGAGCCTATAAATTTCAGAGCAGATGAACATCAAAGTCATCGTAGCACATTTCACCTGATCAATTCTTGTTGTATGCAGATTTGGTCTGACCTAGCATCGTTTGGCTATCATTAGCGGTTCGTCGTTACTCACGACAATTACTTGCAGTGCATTTTGCGGAGTCTGGAAACTTACCTATAATGTATAAATTTTTAGGCATCTATATGGAAGCAATGTATCTTATGTAATATTTCAGTAACTTAATAACCTTTCACAAAAAATAGGTTAGCAGTCTTATCATATTATTCTTGAATGTAAATTAGCATGTCTTATGTAACTTGTTGATATTTGAGAGAAGATAATCTTTTTGATTACTGATTTTGATTACTGTCAGTTTCATTCGTACAATGTATACAGCCACAGATTAACTTTGTGAATTTTGTATCTGGTACTAAAATTTAACTCTTGGTCAGGCAGTAACTGTGAAGTGCGATATGGCAAGAACTAAGTGTTTTTCGTTAAGATGAAAACCAGGCGACGACAATTTATTTTGTCATCCAGAAATTAGGAGTAATTTCGAGGGTTTGTTGTTTGAAATCTGTGGTCGTGGTGCCAAGAAAACATTCTCCCACTTGTTTTGCAATACTTGTTTATGTCGACGTAGCCTGTTGAGGATTATGTAGCAAGACTAAAAACAGGAGTTTGTCACATTGAATGATATTTTAGTACGACATAAAAGAGTTGGATAAAAACACAAATAGTATTTCTCTGCACGACGTAAGTAGCATACCATTTTCCTGTTCTAAACCTTGTGTTTTTTAACACAGATTGCTGAATGCATGGAGTATGAAATTCACTACTTTGAAATTCATTCACTGGATGGTTGCTGTGAGGTAAGAAAACTTACCAATAATGTATAAAGTATTAGGTATCTATATGGAAGCAACGTATCTTATGTAACATTTCAGTAACTTAACAACCTGTCACAAAAATTAGGTTGGCAGTCTTAACATAATATTCTTGAATGTAAATTAGCATGTCTTATGTAACTTGTTGATATTTGAGAGAAGATAATCTTTTTGATCATTGTTCTTATTTATTTGAAATAGACAGGTTACTCTATTCACTGGGTCGATCGACATTGTTCAACTGTAAACTGGTTGATTAGAATGCACTCTACTCTCCTGGGCGCAACCTTATCAACACTTACAACTGTGTGAGTTCCACATTGCCTATTATCAATTATACTGTTCTCACTTACACGCTATTGACTTACCTTGGCCCCTTAGTGTTATCTATTGCTCAACTTTTAACCGTGATACTCTTTATATCTCCTGCTTAGCTAGTTAAGTACATCTTCCCCACTTCATTCTAAATGCTTATATCTTGTTTGAAAATTCTTACTATTTCTTCATAACTGTTAACTGTATAGCATTGATGCCTAACCAATAGTTCATAAGTTGTAACAGCCATACGAGTTTATGAAAGGAACTTGCAGAAATAGTGTTTCTCAACAAGGTGCGAGACATAGAACACCAAGTAGAACTCAATAGCTTCTTTTAAACATTTAACATGAGCCTAACAACACAAAAGAAGGGAGGGTGGAGTTACTGACCAGCAAACATTGATGGTGTGGGCGATAACTTCAAACAACCCATGTTTGTGGTGCAGAACATTCGGTTTGCTTTCGGCTCTTTAGATTGATGAGACGACTAATCAGTAACACTGAGGTCGCTCTTATACGCTTGCTACTTCTGTGGTTCATGTTTCCAAAACTATGCTGAGGTCGCTTTTCTGTCGAGACACCCGCAACATTCTTACTCAGGCGCTTACAGTATGACTTAGAGGTTGGCATTCAATAATAATAATAATAATAATAAAATACAGTTAGACAGTGCGAGATTTTGTTCATCAAAGTTTTATTTTTACAAACTCTACTCTTTCAACTAGAATTTCGATTTCAACGTACATAAATCCAGCTTCTTACTTCGACTTCTCTTCTATCCACCTGACACTGCACAACTCTTCCTTCTTTTTGCTGTACTCCTTTATCTGTGTGTTATATTCTTATATTCCCATAATTTACTTTAATTTAAGTGGTCAGTATGAATTTTATCTTGACTTACTACTGTATTGACTACTTCAGCATGACAGGTTAAGTAGTGCTTTGGTTATATATATACACTTGCCACACTGCTGCCTTTTTCTCTCTCTCTTCTCCTTTTCAGAACCCCATTCACGGTGGGAAATCCTTGGCTACTCTAGGGAACATGCACCCTAGGTACATGACTGTCTGGATCACAGCTCGTATCAAGCGCGTTCCATATGACCTTACCCAACAAATTCACTATTGATCTCGGCAAATCGCCAAAAGAACCTATTGTGCACCTTCCTTCCTTATTTGTACTCTACTATTGAAAATGAGGCTGTACAATACTGTTTCTGTCAGTGACATGGTGTAAATATGCAATCAGAAACTGACTCTTATACTTATTTTAACTGCTATAACTTTACAGTAATTGTGAAAGCATTTGTGACAATTTGATCTAGCCTGTAAACTGGCGTGACTCTTGTAACGTAGTTATTTGAGAATATATTATTATTATTATTATAACAAGTACCATCAGATTGGAAAGAAGGATACTTGATCGAAATACCAAAGAAAGGCGATCTCAGTAAGTGTGAGAACTACATAGGCATCAGTCTTGTCTCAATACCAGGCTCAGTCTTCAACAGGGTATTGTTAAACAGAATGAAGGACTTCGTAGACGTCCAACTTCGAGATCAACAGGCTGGATTTCGTAAGGACCGATCGTGTACTGACCAAATTGCAACATTACGGATAATTGTGGAACAATCAATTGAATGGAACTCACCACTCCACATCAACTTCATTGACATTGAGAAAGCATTCTATCGCGTGGACAGGAAAACACTAAGGAGGCTTCTTCGACACCACGGCGTGCCTGAGAATATAGTGAACATCATACGGAATTCCTATGATGGAATAAACGGCAAAATCGTGCACGAAGGTCAGCTCACAGACTCGTTTCAAGTAAACACCGATGCCAGGCACAGTTGGTTTCTCTCACCCTTTCTCTTTCTCCCGGTGATCGGCTGGGTTATGAAGGCGTCAATATCTGGAGGAAGGCACGGGGTACAGTGGGCTGCTAGGGTGCAGCGGGGTGATCTGGACTTCGCAGATGATCCGGCTCTTCTACCACACATACTGCAACAAGTAAAAAGGACGACCAGTGTAGCAGCAGCCTCAGCAGCAGGAGGTCTCGATATAAACAACGGAAAGATTAGGATTCTCCGATACAACACAACATGCTCCAATGGAATCATATTTGATGGAGATGCCTTGGAGGACGTTAGAACCTTTACATATCTGGGCAGCATCATTGACAACCAAGGTGGATCCGATGTAGATGTAAAGGCACGAATCAGGAAAGCAAAGGGTTGCATTTCTACAACTGAGAAACATCTGGAACTGAAAACAGCTGTCAACAAACACCAAAATCAGAATTTTCAGTGCAAATGCCAAGATAGTTCTACTGAATGGGGAAGAAACTTGGAGAACTACGAAATCCATCATCCAGAAGACACAAGTATTCATTAACAGTTATCTACGCAAAATACTTTGGATTCGTTGGCCCGACGCCATCAGCAACAACCTACTATGGGAGAAAACAAACCAGATTCCAGTGGTGGGGGAAACCGGGAAAAGCGCTAGAGGTGAATATGGGACGAACTAAGGAAAGCACTCAACTGAGTCACAAGACAAGCCCTCACATGGAACCCTCAAGGCCAAAGGAAATGAGGAAGACGAAAGAACATATTACGCCGAGAAATGGAGACAGACATGAGAATAATGAACAAAAATCGGACGAAAGTAGAAATGAAGGCCCAGCACACGGTAGACTGGAGAATGCTGGTCGGCAGCCTGTGTTGTACTAGAGGTAATAGGCGTAAGCAAGTAAATGAGGTTGTCCAACTGTTCTACTGTATGGGAAGCTTGGATTGTACAAATTACGGTGGATGAAATGGATGATACTTTCGATTAACAAGATTTCGTATCTGGCTGCAATGGATAATCAATGCCTCTAGACAGGAACTTAGATGTGTTTGGCCATTGAAGGAAAATTCTATCAAATTATGATGAAACACTTTCTCCAGTCCTAAAGAGTATGTCAAATTCCTCCTTGAACACTCTTAGGAAGTCAGTTGGATCGCCCCAGCCAGAAGCAAATTACAGAACTCGACTACTCATAAACTGAAGACGTGTCTACATCCCATTCTGCGATGTTATGTCTCTAGCTCCTTGGTATTCCTTTTGAGGTTTTTGTTGTGGTTAAGCTTAAGTAAGTAAAGGGGGTGCAGGAGTTGTTCAGATGCCATAAGGCATTAGGTCACCTCTGAAAAGCCTATAATCTGATGACTTAAGATCCGATAATATGAGGCGCTCATCATAAGGTTTGAATTCGAGTCCTCGAACTGGTTTCTTGACCTGCCTTCGAATACATTCCAGTCTACTCTTAGTGTTTTAGAGTGAAGGGGAAAACACCATACTTTCATGGTGAAAGGTGCCCAACAACTTTGCGACAAGTTACCATAATTAAATGAATCCCTTTAGAATTGCTTGATGGAAATAAACAATATCAGTATGTGCCACTCAGCTGGACTAGTTTTGGACAGGCACGGTCACTCTATGAAACCTAATACTTCTCGTAATGAATATGCGATTCTATCCACGGCCCAAATGCATTCTTTCATAGGTCGTAAGATGCATACAGCTGACAGTCACAATAGGATGGGTCAGTACGAACGTTGATTTGTCGGATGGTATAACTGAATTTTCTACTCTAGCAGTTCACTCCGTCTCGACTAGTGTAGGTTTATATGCGTTCACCCAGTCAGGAACCAAAAACATGATAATTCTGGGAAAAATGGTTCTATTATAATAAATATGGAAATACAGACAGTTACCAAAACAATATTACACCTTCGGGTTCACAATAACCACATAGGTATCCGTTTCTGGAAGAATAAGTGCTTCCAGTCCGTTACTGCTAGGGTATCAAATCCAAAAATGGCTGTAGCCATATTAAATATCAACTTTAAACAACATATATACAGTTCAGAAGGAAACATAAACACTTCAATATAAGCAGAAGGTATAAAAATAATAACAATACACAACGATAAAATCTCAAAATGGAATCAAATAAAGTACCAAAATGTGAACAGAAAGAGTCAGTCATATCATAACACAAATATATACATGAAGGGATTTTCCAAAAAACAAACCCTTCAAAATAGATTCTACAGATGGTAAGTGAGCAATTACAAAGTAGGTACATCATTTAGTAGCATAGATAAGTACTTTAATACCGGTTTAGATGTAAATCTTACATTTTTGCACAACGAACCTATTTATCGTAAGGTAGAGGTGGATGAAATGGCTAGATGATGCACACTGTCTATGCCGAATTTAGCACGGTTTTCAATAAGGGTCTGCAAAACAAACTCCTCTTATAGCTGTAAAAACCGGAATTGGCGAAAATCCACGATGGGTCTAAGACTACTAAGTAGGTCATACACATGAAATGAGAATAGATTCTGAATGCTCCTCATTTAAACCAATATGTGGTGTAATACCAAAAGAATCTGTTCTGGGTGTTTTCACTGTAGACGAACTCCCAAGTGTTTTTAATTACCCAATATTCCTTCATGCAGATCACTTCAAAATTTGACGGGTGATAACGCAGAATTCAGATGAAAGTGGATTTAAAGCTGATCTATACAGACTAGCTAGCTGGTACAAAACGCGGTCCATGACTGCCAACTCGATGAAGTGCGTTTATATGCGCATTAGAGGTACAAAGATAAATAGCTACAGCACCAGGGAGGCATCGGTGCTTATTTTCCTATCTCACAATAACTTAGGAGAGAGGGTGAGCCACAGTGAGCTACAGCTCACTAACATTAGGTTACAACAACGAGGTTCAGAACCCTACGTGTTTTGCCGAAATGGGAACCGAAATTGTGGTGTGTGACTGACGGCAGAACTTAAAAGCAGAATATGTTGGATGAGCATCAGTGTCGTCCGTAATTTACGACTGAAGAGACAAGTATCGGATTCGCATTTATGACTCGGTCTTGGAGTTTTTAGGATATGTGGAAGAAGATATCCAAAATAAGCTTGTATTCAAACGGATAATTTTCGTGATGTGTACACTTTATAACAGAAAGAAAGCTCTGAAAATTTCGCCAAAGCTTTGTGATGGACATGGTTTTTATTTCCACGCTGTTTGGCTAGGTGTTACATCTAATGTTTACTCAGGACTCTTGTAACTATTTTTTATGTTTCTGTCATTAGTATTTGACCTTCATAGATGATTACTTTATTATTCTGATTGTTGTTGCTGGTTGACGAGCCAATGACAATTAGGTAGCGTTTGACTAAACTCTAGGGTACGGCATAGTTCCACGAACGGTTGTTGGAAAGGTTGCTCGAATTCTTGGACCTCATGTTGATGAGAGAACACTGATTGATACTCCTATACCGAACTCTTATTTATTAACCATTCCTACGCTGTTTTATGTGAGACAAACCTCTGATTGTACAGCTCAGGATTTACCGTTTGAGATGTTTTGTAATTTTGATATAATTTTCCTCTTTCTTAAATTAGGACAGTTAAATACAGCGCGGAATTTGTGTTCTGATATAACTGATCATTAATCACTCAGAAACGCTTGTTTTGATGTACAGAATAATGAATTTGGTCTAACAGGATAAACCTTGGTTGGTTACCCCTGTGCTCAGACTAAATACTGGTAATTTGGTCGTTACAAACTTTTTGGCTAGTGGATTATGTGATCTTCAACTAAATTGTCTATCCCATCTGGGCTTTCGTCTTTGTTAACTACAGTTCGTTCACTAAATTATATACAATCTTAACAACGTCTAACCCCGAGAACTGCATTCGGGCTGTAACTCCGTTTAAAACAGTAGCTCCAATGTTTATAAAGAAGTTCAAAGGACAATGAATGCTGAACAATAACTGAATAAGAACCTACTACAATCATGTAGCTTGCTTTTCATATGTACAGAGAGAGGGTATAATGTAAGTTTTACCAGTAGCATAAAATAATCACTGAAGCTGCTGCCTTGAAACCGGTTTTTAAGTGAACGATTAGAATACGAGCCTGACTGGTCGATTGTTTAGTGAGAGAAATATACACGAAAGAAGAATTTAGCACTCAAGAATTAAAATACCTATGACAGTTTTTTACTCCATCCACCAGGTCTCTATCTGAGCAATGAGGATGACATTTCCGTCCAAAATACTATTCACAGTAACAGTGATGAACAGAAAAGATGAGGAAAAGGACTTCTAAAACTTCTAGGGACATAGCCAACCGTGAAGAGAGAATATGAAAACAATTACTGCATCGCATGCTCGTTACCCGTCAAGACTAATGACAAAACATCCAAAAAATGCTTCCATAGTGGCTGAGTTCACCGTTGCTGTGATAATGCAGTACCTACACAGTACTACGAGTTTACGTGAAGACAATACAGTCCAAGGTTCTAGTGTGTTTGCCCACAGTGACGGAGAAATAAGCCAAGGAAAATAACAAAAGAGGGCGTAGGACTCCACTGAAAAACAACATATCTGTCGCCGCTAACATACCTAATTAGCACAATAAATTCCACCAAAGAGGTAAACGTGGCACCCCAGGGCTCGAAAACGTGGTGATCGCATAACACTCAGATGTCAATGCTATTTCAGAAATATTGCTAACGTCAGCAGTACATGACGATTAAATTCAAATGGTTGGTTTCTTACTTTTTGGGGTAGACAGAATAAACCTCTACCTTCATCACGCGAGCTGTTGAATCATTGACACACGACCCGGGAACATGCCGGTTGAAATTCAGGGGATATGTTATTGATTTAATTGTAGTATATCTCAGTCCTGAATGTGTAGTAGATGACGTCGTCCAAAATAAACTTATGTCCTGGTCAATGAAGTGTAAAAGCTTCACAGCAGATGACCTTCCAGAACCCTATATAGACTAGGAAAACCCAGAAGTAAGGTCATCAAACCCACCTATGACAGAGCTAGATTTATTCAGACACATTCGATGTCCCACTACATTTTACCTGCAAAACTCATCGGTGTTGGAATTAGTCCTAACCCACAATAGTGACGTGAGTCAAATGAAGTTCCTTTCACCTTTAGAGAGAAATGATCATGCGGTTAGCTTGTTCAAACTCACTGCAAATATATGGTTTAACACACAGGCAAGCTTTGCTGTCCTAACATATGTAAGGCAAACATGAAGATGATCTACTTTACGATCTCGACTGTAAACTAGAAAGTCAAATCTGGAGCATTGAAAGAAGAAGCATGGACTCATTGTAGGCAATTACCTAAACATTTTCGCATCGAACATTTTCAAAGAAGTAAGACACTGTCATCCCTGGATTAACCAGAAGATTCGATGTTATCAAAGACAAAAGAAAATATGGTCGAATATCCTGATACAAAGGTATGACCAACGAATTCACTTACTCAACTCATACCAAAAGCGTTTATCAACGTTTCCTTTTATAATTTTTTATTCTTCTCTGGCCTTCTCCATTCCGATTACGTTTATTTTACTGCTCTAAGCTGTTTAAAATTTAAAACCTAATTCGGATCTTTTCCTTCTTAATTTATATAGCGTTTTACTCAGCCATCAAACTTGGCACAGCAAATGTGATGGAAAATTACGGATTGATCTGAAACAGATGTATAGACACAATTAGGGAACCTGAACAAAACATGAGAAGCAGTCGAAACAATCTGTGATCAAGCAACCGAAGCGGCTGTTCTCATAAATCGAATTCAAAATATAAACACAATATCGGATTCTTAATCTAATTACGGAAGGAGATACATCTCAGATGATAAGAAATCATAACAGAGAAGAAGCCATGGAGGAATATTTCGGGACAGCTTATACCAAGGAACCTTTGTTAGACAAAGAACTAGATCCAAATTCGAAATCACCAAATAGTTTACTCATAGACTTAGACCAAGACGATGTATTGAAGACCATAAGCAATCAACATATGGAGAAATTAACCGCACGGAAACCTCACAATGAGGTTAGAAGACAAAGTGCTTGACAAATCACCGCCCCACTAACCACTATATTCTACATGCCAATTGATCAGGGTGGGTTATCTACAAACTGGAAAAATGAAATTGTCACTCCGACTTATAAGACGAGATCAAGACGATCTCCACCAAACTATAGACCCATCTTCCCCACCAGTCTTGGAGTCAAAATACTGAAAACAAAATTGTTAAAAAACATAATAACCTTCCTAGAAGTGAATGAATTGTTAGACAGTGAAAGACATGGCTTTAGGAAAGGATTATCGTACATAAAAATTGTGCTTATAGTGAGAAACAAACAGGGTCGCTAGATAATGGAAGATAAGCATGTGTTGCCTTTGTGGATTGAGGCAAAGTGTCTGATAAAGTGCCGAGCAACAGACTCCCCCTAAAGTTGGAAAATCTAGCAATCTCTGGACCTCGAATAAAATTGTTTATTGGTTGGCAAAAGACATAAAGTAAGAATAAATTCTAAATACTCTTCCTGGAAACCAGTACTTGATGAGATACCGTAAGGCTCTGTTTTCGGTCCATTATTTTTTACATTACATGAGAATGAACTGCCGAATATCGTTGGGTCGCAGATTTTAATATATGCTGACGATATAAAAATTGGTGGTAAGCCACGATGTCACGGGAGTCATACTAATTTCCATTTGAATGGAAACAAGCTACTCTCTTTACAATCTTTAAAGGAGGATAAGGGAAAGATGCCACCTGTTTCAGATAGGCCACGTTACCACTCATACTAATAAACGTAATGGAAGCTCTGGTGAATAGGCGAATGAAGGAGTACATGGATAAGAACAACATCCTCCATGAAGCTCAACAAAGGGTTAGGGAAGGCAGGTCGTGCGCATCAAATTTTTTCATAGCGTAGAACAATTGGATCGCCTAGTTTGACCAAAATCTACCGGTCCGTATAATGTTCCTTGACTTAGCAAAATCTCTTGATACATTACCCTACTCACTCCTAATAGCGAAAGTTACGAAAATAAGATTAATTGATCCACTTCTAGCTGTGCTCAGAAACTACCATTAAAACAGAAAGTTTCGTGCTAAGGTAAATGGAATGCGGGAGATTTGGTGGGTCAAAACGTTGGACGTTTCACAGAGGCCAACTTTACGAAGACAGACTCCAGCACTTGGGATCGATCGCACCGTGTTTTAGAAGCAACAGTTCTTCTGAACTTAATTGGCTTTAACACGATCGTTCATCCAGTTGGATACCAGCATGTTCATGAAGGTGTATCCAACCTTAAAGAGATTCAAACATGGAATAAACTTCAGCCTTACGCGTGAGATAGTCCTTCTGTCGTCAACATACGAAAGTGAAAGTCTGAATCTGAATCTGATATAGGTATTGTTTGGCGCCGATTACAACCTCTGTGTACTTGTGACAACAAGAGAAAGCACCGGCCTTCATGTTCCAGTTTTTTTGTGATGCTTTAAATATACAGAACGAGGAAATAAAGTTGTTGTATAATAAAGTAACAGAAATAAGAAGAATAAACAATGAAGTACTTGATTTTGTGCATAAGAATGGAAGATTGCCTGAAATCGTAAGTGGACTGAATTTTTTTACTTTTAAAGCGATCTGATCACGAAAACTCTGATTTTGCTTCCAATCAAGGAGATATAAACGCTTCTTACAGCTTCATATGCAGTCAGAATGAAAAACAGCAGCTCGAGGTATGAATGCCTAAACTTCTAATTAATAGGAATCCTTATGAATTCGAATTTCAGTTATATTCATTTACATTTCAACTTCTGCAAATCGATATAATTGTCTTCAGGGTTTTCGCTCCTACTTTTTTTTTCTGGCTTATTCATGGCTATAGATTTTGTAGCTTTGGAATGATTTTCGCTTTTCCTTACCTGAACAATTTTTTATAACGACTAATTAGTTTTATAACTTACTGGGAAGTAGTATGTTTGAATCCTTGTTATCTATGCAAACACCATCGTCACCGCTACTGTACATTTGTTTCGGTATGATCAAAAATTCTTTTTGTGAAGTACTCCTGAGATGCTAATAAAAACACAAGAAATATACGTCAAGCCCTTTCCCGTTAATTAACGCTTCGCATAGTCTGTCAGATCTCTAACAAGGTGGTTTAAAGTTCGGTGGTCACCTGTCTACCGTAGGACTTTCAGTATTGCTATAAGGAATGGAATAATATTTCCCTTTTTCATTAGGAAGATATAAAATATGTAATAATGGTTATGTTTGTAAGTTAGGCTTTATGGTGTCGATTTTGTAAATTGTATAACCAAATCAAAGTGCCGATTGAATAACTCTAACTGCTGTCAGTTTATTACGTCTAGATTTATCTATTGATCGAACCTTAAAATTCATTCATATCTCATTGTACATTTTGGTGTCGTTTTGATCGATTGTGAATCAGTGTTTGATGCACAAATACATTTTGATTGATAGTCTAACTTTCTACATTTTGCCAAATCATCTCATTCCTGTTCCGTTGGGCACGTAGCAGTCTATCTTGCACTCGTAACAAATAACTACCAATAGATACAGCTTTCTTTTTTTGCTCTGTTATTACCTATCTGTGATCATGGGAATATCGAATCAAAAACATCTATTAATTTGTGGCCTAAACACGTCGGGTCTCATTTGTACTGTGTCGGTCACTCGTGTAAAAATAAGAAAAAAAACAGTCCAGTAGGTATATATTCTCCGTCGTTTATCAGTCTAGAAGTATTATTTCTAAAATATCATCATTTTATGGTCAGCAAATAGCATATTTGTTCTATGCTTGTACATCAGCTTGCATTCAGATTATGCCTCAAGCCAATGCGTCACTCATACCTACCGAGTGTTATAAAAGGGTTAACGAATTGATTCATTCCCCTTTTCTAACTGTCGATGATTTTAAACTTATATGCTTATTATTCAGAAGGTTGACTTACATCTATTGCTTCCTTTTAACTGTTTCTGTTGTTGGTACTTGTAACTGTCGCATTGACTTTCTGTCTGCGGATTGAAATAAAGTACGATAATTCCAGTTGTTACATACTGGTACGAATTTCTGTTTGTTACTCAAGTATTAACATAGTCTGTTAGTGAATTAGTGTTGATTAATATTTTATTTTACTGAAATACATAAACATTGTTAGAAAGAGGCATATAATTATTTATGAGCCACACAAATTGAATTCATGAGCGGGCTAGGATACTGCCCGGACGCTTTGACCGAAGGAGGTGGTTTTCTTAAGGGGCCACTTACAAAGCTTGTGACTCAAAATTCTGCTCCACAAGGCAGTAGGGCAGCCTCAGGAGATGCAGTCCCATTGAGGATGATCCGCCATCCGTTCCCTCGAGATCATGGAGCCCGTGTGCACTATTGGTTTGAAACCAGAGTTTTCCAACTGTAGGTGGATCCTCCGTGTACATCTACCCGATTATTGTCGGACATTCTCTCATCGTCTCAATTTTGTAAACAACACCTATACCACTAAAATGCAGTGACTAGTACTTCCCTGACAGTGGCTATCTGCTCATGGTTGTATTGAGCATTTCGAGAGAACGAACTCCCCCCTACTCAACGATATCAGGGCATTTGTGGGCCAATTACAATAACGTTAGAAATCTTTTAGTGGTCCGATCAGTAAAAATTCTATGGGGTTACTCTGTAAATAAGTTCACATAACCTTTTCTCAAAACTAAAGGTAAAGATAGTAATGATATCAAATTAATAAATTCCAATCAAAACTCTATATATTTACAGCAATCATGCGCATACTTTTCCACTTAAACATACGTCAATAACTGTTGGAGTTACTCTCATGATAACGTCACCAGTGACTTTTAATTAATAACTGGATATTGTTATAAAAAAGTTCAAGTAAATTACCAAGTAGCTAAAACACAATAAAGAGCTATTTAAAATCAAAACGAAAACTGAAAAATTGAATTCTAATTTAAACATTGTTATCGAATGTTCATTAATTTGATAAAAATTAATATAACAAATGGGGAGAAAGCTCAAATCTAAACACAAAATATTCATGCTAACTGTAATTTAAGGACATGATTCAAGAGGTAAAGGTCCTTGAAACCGTCGACTAGGCATTTTCCTAACCTAGAGTCCACTGAACTACTCAGATTAATATGGCTTGATTTGTCAACTTCATTTTTAGTGGTAATATCTTCGACTATATTCTGAAATTCATACTGTTTTCTATCTTTCTCTTATTTGTTTTCTCTATTTTTTTTTACCACTGTTCTCATATTTTTCTTCTGTTGATCTACCTTTGTAGATATATATCACGATTAAATGTCATTTCTCTCTGGGTGTATCCTTAGTGTTACAATAGGTTCATAAGCCGTTTGTATTCCACAAGGTTTATACTCATTAACTGTTGTGCCATTTTCCTCTCACATGATTCATTCAACCTGATTAATTACTAAGAATATGACGAGTTTTACTTCTGTCTCTTGCAATTTAGGTAAAAGTTGTGATAACACCATTAGTTTAATTGAAACAGCGTAAATAATAGGTTTTATATTTTGGAACCTATACTCTCTCCAGTTTATTCAGTTATAAATGTTTTTACGCGAAGAGATATGTGGTCGTTTACACTGTGTGCTTTGAATTACTTGTTTTCAAGGTAAAATAGAGAATGATTTAAACATCCGCCAGAATCCATATTATTATTGTTATCGATACTATTATTATTACTATTACTCAAAATAAAATGATAATCTTTTTCCGCGTATCAGAGGTGATACTGTTATGTGATGTTCAACTCTAAGTTTGACGATGATGAATGATATCAATTTTCAAACCAAATAAACTCTAGATAACATAATTTAATTCTATGTAATCATTACGCCAGTAATAAGTTTCTGCATGATTCTGTTCGTCATTTGTATAAAGTATGAACATTTATGTCTTCATAAAAACACATCATTTTCATTATTTTATCCAATTAACATGTTACTGTATATTATAGTTTCAAACTGTTTTTCCTTGTTTCAGCCTGTAACTACGAAATCCTTAAATTGCTTAGTACCAGTTGGCGTGATTTCAAAGCATACAGAAGAATTGAGCAGAACATTAATGGTCAGTTTAAACATTAGTTTAGTTTAATTATCACTATTTATTTATAGAGTATAAAAATAATCACATGTAACTGCATTTTGTGTGTAATAATTAGATATAATCGTATTTAATACGACACAGCCGTGTTACATTTTTATAACTCTCGAATTGGAACCTTCTTTCAAAATTTCAGCAATCTAGTCCGTCAAACATTTCGATCGATTTATTGCTTCAATATTTTATGCTTGTACGTACACTGTATATTTGTGTTTATTCAAGAATGGATGATAAAATGCTTTCGTAAACAATTTTATTGTCGAATATTTGGTCAAATATTAAAAGTGTCATCACTTAAAAATACCAATCTATAGGCGTGTATATTGTGCAATGTAAGTTTGTTTACCTATCTAATTAATACAACTGTAGTAAGTTCAAAAACTAACCCCAATGGTTAACAATTGAAGAAATCTAATATCGTGGCATGTTGTTTGTTTAGAAAAATATAACTTTTAACCTTTATGCTAGTACTCTGTAAGTGTTAACATCTTAAATCATTTTCATACAATCTGTGATAAACACGTATCAATTTTACTGTAACAAAAAAAAAGTGTCAATTAATTAATACTCTTAGAAATTCACCTTTCTGAGACAACACACTTTCGATTTTTTAAATGTGTTGGCTAGTAAATTAGGGTTCGGTTATTACAGTCAGGCAAAACAAATGACCCACTCAATGCGACCGAATAGACAATAATCCTGTTGACTAACAAAAAGTATCTGACTTTCACGTAACCAATAAACTTTGAGCAAGGAGATGGCGCAGTAAAATAATAATTACTCATAGGTCATATCATTGTTACACATGTTTTATTTGTGTACCTGTTTGATTACTGCAAGATGATTCATTCAATTCCAAACGATCTCTTTTTTAATTTCCTATAGTCACTGGGTTTAGAATCGTCAAAATGCAATCACATTGTTCAGGAAATTCTGACCAATGTATTAAACACGAATACTATTGCTCATGAGTCCCAGTTAAACCTTGACAATACAACAACTTCTTTTATTCCACACTGTGAAATTGGTTCCTCTAATTCTGAAAGAACAGACGTATCTGGTCATAATGAATCGCCAACAAATACTGAGAACTGTAATAATAGTCTTGACCAACCCAAAAATTACAGTCAGTCTCAGTGTTCTTTATCAGTAGGTTGTGTTTTTTTAACTTCGTTATCATACGACTTTTGTTGGAAAATTTTTTATCTTACACAATTTGTCTATTGATATTCCAAGTCCTGTGCACATGTTTAGGAAATTCGGATTCTTCTCTAGCCAATTTTAGTCTGGGAAACAGGATAGCCTTCACACAAACTATATGACTGAAAACCCAGTACATATATATATTCTTTACTTTTTTATCGAACTATATTGATCAGCATGCCTTACCTACACTCTCTCCACATACTTTCTAATCTTTGTAGAGTAATCAAGTTTTTTTTGTGGCTGTAAGTAAATATTTCACACATCAAAAAGCATGGAATAATTTTATGCCACTAGCTGACTGGAGGTAGTCATTAGACAACTCTGATACTATATCTATTACTAATTGGTACGTGTCATCAAGAGATGCTTATAATATTTGGGGAAGTAATGCTTTTTGTGCGGTTCAAACCCTCTTCATTTAGCCTTAAAGACCGGATAAACATATTGTTGGTTGTGGTGACCAATTTCGACTTGTTCTTAATCTTCGTAATTAGCTCGTCTAGACAATCGTTACTAAATAGCGTCTGAAGGCGAATTCGAAGTTTTGAATACGTTTATTTTGGCACACCACAAATAGGGATAGCAGACCACAAGCAGACCGGGCAGGTACACTAGCGAGCGAATGTGCGAGTGAATTAATAAGATTAAAATATTCGTATATATACATAGGAAAATGTCTGAGTCATCGTGATATTTAATAGATCAATATTAAAGCGAATAGGATGCACATGCGCGTAGGCGTTAACCAATGCTCAGTCATACCAGCTCATACAAATCACACAATAATATAAGCCAATGGTACATGTGAGTTATTGTTATACAAATGGCTTGGTTAAATAAATTAATCGAAAAGCTTGACCGAATTCAATGTAAGCGAATTCAAATATATGTGGAGGCACTACATGGTCACTTTATTTATTCAACGATTAATCAATATAAGTAGTATGATATTTTAAAATGGCTGTAATTATTAGTTACTCCTAGTAAGGAGAGAGTCAATAAACTCTAAGAAAAAAAACTGATAAAAATGTAACATGTTAGATAAGTTTGAACAATGCACAACATATTTGTATTTCTAGTTAGTACAGTTTATCAATATCATTCAATGTATCAATATAATATTGTGATTTGAATTTTTGTTTCTCTACACAACACCGCTTGATCAGTCGATTCTTTTATATATATATATATATATAGATTAATAACTTTTAAGGATTCCTTAACTCTGTTGTGTCTTTTTTTATTCGTTACTAGCCCACTACCACTAGTACTACTACTACTACTACTACTACTACTACTACTACTAATAATAATAATAATAATAATAATAATAATAATAATACAGTGACTCATGAACGTCGCCGTCGGGAATTACTACGTACTAATAAACGTGTTGCCTTAAATTCATCATATTCTTTAAACAATTCAACTGAAACTCATACCAGTCATCATCAAACTACATCACCATCATCGTCATCGCCATCATCATCTGTACAGTTACAATCATTTGAATGTCAAGCAATTTGTATTCCAGATAATAATCATACATTAGATTGTTCTGATAGGAAGTCCAAAGAATTATTTGGTACCACAATGCCTTTAACAGATTGTGTATCACATTTTGGTGTCTCTGAAGTAAGCTCTCTCTCACGTTGTTATGCAATTTATTCAATATGTGATTTGTTATCTTCGATGTCATATTATATTCAACAATAAATGGAATTATCACTTCCTCATTTAATTCATTATCAATGGACAAATAGATAACTTCATTCATATCTTAAAGATAATTTTAATAGTAGGTCTCATTGTTATATAGTGCGAAAAAGGATTGTACGTTCTGTTCCCCATTCTATTTCAATTTTATTGAAAAGAAATAAGTGCTTCGTTTATTTCCTATTTGCTAAGTAAGTAGGTAAATGTAGAGTAAATGTACAATGTTCAATCTTTCAGTGATTAATCCCTAGTTCAATAAATTTTATTGTTATCAATAAAACACTTGCGGAGTGAACATCTCTATTGAACGGTTTGAAAAAGTATTGAAGTATTTAAAAATATATTCACTTGCGATAACTAATTTTCAGTTTTTTTCAAAAATGAGTTGAATTATACCAGTTAATAAACTGAGAGATCATCACACTTAAATCCATTAGTTTTATGTGAAATTCATCTTGACGCATACATTTACTAGTAATGAAATATAAACTATTGACCATTGTTATCGCACTATAAAAAAAATCATGGAACGTATAATTAAAAAGTCTGTCTCATCAGTGCTGATGGCCTAGTATGTGACGAAATCTCAGCACGGATACAGAAGGCTCGGTTGGCCTTTGGCAACTTGCGTCACTTATGGCGTAGGCGAGATATCCATTTGCTAACCAACAGTCGAGTCTACTGCGCAGCAGTTCGCTCGTCCTGCTTTATGGCTGTGGAACATGACCTGTCAGAGTAGAAGATGTTCGTAAGTTGCTTGTTTTTGATCATAGTTGTCTCCGAAGCATTTGTTCGTGTATCGTGGGACAACTGAGTAAGCAATGCTGCTGTTAGGAAGGTAGGGATAGCATATCAATCGATGAAGTATTGAAACTCATCATTTGAGGTGGTTGGGACATGTGTTACGAATGCCTAGCCACCGACTGCCTTAACGAACAATGTTTTGTGGTGTACGGGTAGGTTGGAAGAAAACTAGGGGCGACCAAACCAAAACATGGCAGAAATGCATGAAGTCACTGACAACTGAACTGAACCATGTAGACTACCTGGTTGGGGTCTGAGGGACAATAGTAACCGATGGTTAGAAACCTTGAGTGACACGGCTCACAATCGTTTGCAATTTCACACATGCATCCACTCTTTGTATTCTCTCAAATTCCAATCTTCTGAATACCTCATCACCTTCATCTTTCTCTTTTTTAAATTTATTTCACTGAACTATACTTCTTGTATAATATATCTTGTATAATACTCTCCATTACCGCTAATGTTTCTACTACATTTACCACTATGGATATGAATCGACAATTTTATTTACCTGTGCTAACGTCGTGCTATGGCAACTTTAACTGATGTACGTACATACGTACGTACCAAGTTATACGTTGTAGCTGACTGATTGAAATGTCCATCTAAGAAAAAACAGTCCCACTAAAATTATTATCTTCCGCTACAAATCCTTTCCACTATTTCAATCTTGTTTTTTTCTTGCTCAAATGCCTTGAATAAATATTTGTCTTATTGTCCCAGTATTTACTGGATTTCCAATTGTTTTGCTATTTAGGAATTGAATACTACCAACATGGAGAATCATTCAATATCTTGTCCATGTGGGAATCCCCAAAGCTGTCCATTGTCTAAACAGAAAATTGAATGTTTGGTACGTTTTGTCGGTATTTTGTTTTTCCGTTGTTGATGTTAAGGATTGCTATTGATATGTCTCTGTTGGCGTTTATGTTTGCACTATTTAGGAATATGTTCCTAAAAGCTTTGAAACAATGTAAAGGTCTACTCGACGAAAGATCTGACAATTCCCTTCATAGATTATGTAATGAAAGTTATAAAACAGAGAGCAAGGAGAAAGCATATCCAGCTACTTAAAGGGTCTGTAAAACCAATCAGTTGAAGGCAAATCTCCAGCTAATCCCAAAAGGTATACCGATAAATTTTCAAGTGTTGAACAAGATAGGAAATAACTAGAGTTGTTATTCTTCTCCGGTACCTCTACACATTCTAACCACAGATATACAGTTTGAAAACTTATATAATCAGATGCGGGATCTAGTTGCGAATTCTGACCAAGAACTAGAACATTTAAAATCAAATCTTGTAGACTATTGGTACCAGTATCAAAGCGATAAATCTCATCATAGAAGCATTCTTACGAAGAAACACAAAGAGACTATTAACATATTTCTAAAGGATGAAACGTTATTGATTACGAAACCTAACAAAGGATCAGGAATAGTTCTTCATAATAAAAATGATTATACCGAGCTAATATAAAATGTGCACACCTGACAAACGTTTCTAATATTACAAAACAGAATAATCTAGTTCTGCAAACATTATTATTATCCTATCACTGGAATTGATTTATTTTTCTACTGTTGGATTTTGTAAGTGAATACTTACTTACTTACGTACTTACACCTGTTACTCTTAATGAAGCATAGGTCGCTAACCGGTGGATTACTTCTCTTGGTTAGTGTTTTATTTTTAGCGAGTTGGATTTCTACGGAGTGGGGTCGTTAACCCCATTGCCCAATGCTTCTGCTTTATTCGGACCCTGGGACTGGCAATAATTAATCCTAGAAGGGCTCCAGCTGGAGTTTCTAAATGAATAAATTGTACAGATTATATTTTGTTTATTATTTTTTCAATATTATTTCCCAAAAGGTTATAATTATTAAAAATTTTAATTGTGTTTTAAATTTAATTATTTAAAAAATTTATGTATTATATATTTTTATTTCTAGTCTAAAAATCCTTGTATACTTCATGGTTTCACGATTCTGGCAGCTGTATTTCGTGGTCGACTTATCCGGCAACTGTTAGCTACAAAAAAAGTTAACGATTTAATATGTACTGTAAAAGTAAGTGTATAGAAAATAAATTTGTACCGATAAATTTTCACATGAATTCCACGTGGAGTGATGATCACTGTAACTCATAAAAGCGGCCTGATTTCCAATTAGATGACGATGGATGATAATTCAACATGTGAAGATTGATTATTCAAATAAAAGCTATTATTATTCCACTAATATATATTTGTAGCTTTCAACTGTTAATTACTTACTTAGGCAGTGTTTCTTGATTTGTTGATAGGCTGTGCAAAGTTATTAATATGATTATACTTTTCTCTAATTCAGTAGTATTTTAAAATTCGGAACATTTTTAGTGGCTGCGTTCAATTTTAAAGTAGGGCTTACCACTTTAATGGCCTGCGATCTGACTTCATTTATATTTTATTCAGTTTCCGTATATCTTACTGAGGCAAACGCCGTTTATGTGATGGCGGCAACAAAGCAAAGCGAAGTTGAGTGAACCAGTTTAATGCCGTAAAGCGTGACTAAGTATTTATAGTCAGAAAAATTAGGCTAGGCAAGTAATAAGCAAAGTAAATATGCTTACATACTCGAATCGAAGGAACCAAGATGTAAGTGACTAGTTGATAAGACGTAACCAGTGAAGTTCAACCAGGTTTAGGTAGTAACTACCGAAGACAAATGGGTGAGGTCGTGTAAAATCCATAGATTGATCAGAGTTAGACATTAACACGGTTGGATGTGCCAACTCACTGGTCCAGAGGTTAAACCTTCGGGTGCAAGGCGGAAGGTCCTTGATCCAAATCCTGTGAGTAGCAGAAATCGTAGATGCATACTGCTGATGAGTCTCATGCTGGGATGAAATGGCTGTCTAGTGCTTCCAGGTTTCTAATAGTGGTCTGACAATAATGATTCACCCATGATTTCAATGCAAAAGAAAAAAGTGAAAGACTTGTGAGTAACTCGAGAAGAATAAATTATTTAATTTATCCAATGGCTGGAGGTAAGCCCCGTGAACTCGACATATTTGTATACGCATACACTACACACTACATCGTTTTATAAAATACTAATCATAACATCTTCCGTTATTGTTCAATTAATAATGAATGTTATAACTTCATACACTGGAATTGACAAATTGTTTTATTGATTATTTGAATTCATTTTAAAAATTCATCAATTTTATGATTGATTGATATTTTTATATACATTAATAGGACACAGCTAAATTAGCTTTATCCTTACGAATAGAACGTCAATGTACAATAGTACCGACACAACAAAACACAACATGCCAATTTGAACAATTATCTGATGAAGAATTATTTTTAGAATCGAGATTAATAAAACAACTTCATCATACATTGAATGAAATTCATGAAATTTTCTTTCTATGGCCTATAGTAAAACAAATTTCACTTGTGACCAATTCCAAATCAGTTATATCTTTAAAATGTAAAAAATCCATTACTAATATAGGATATGATCATCAAACTACTGCTACTACTACCACTGTAAATTGTTCAGCTACAAAATTCAATGGTCAAACATCAATAAATAATAGTAATAATCATAACAGTAATACATTACGGTATGAAATATTACGATTTTTTTTGTTTTATTTTAATATACTAATTGTAAAATACATATTTATTACGTATTACTACATGGCTGTGAGTTATGTTCAGTCATCGTATAAATTCAAGTCATTTGCTATTCGACTGAATTGCATTGATAAGTACAGACCATCAGGTTAAGGCTCTAGTGGGGGTTGAGTCAGTCAGCTACACCGTAGAACGTCTTAGCACGTACATCAGTTCAAGTTGCCATACCACATTAGCACACACAGATCGAATTGTCAATCCAAATACCTTAGTGTTGGAAGTAGTAGAGGTGGTGGAGAAAACTTGTAGCTCAAGTGGATGATTGTGGTGGTGTTTCGTTCTCTGAGCTCAGAGAACGATGTTGAGCCACGTCATTCAAGGTCTCTAACCATCTGTTACTATAGTCTCGCATAACACCCCAACCAGGTAATCTAAACTTACTAACATGGATCAGTCCAGTTGTCAGCCTTGTGGTGTTGATGTACCTTGTCGAGCTATGCTTTGCGATGTAGGAATAGGTTGGAAGAAAGCTAGGGGCAGCCAAACCAAAACATGGCAGAAATGCATGAAGTCACTGACAAGTAGACTGAGTCATGTCGGTAGGTGTCGACTACCAGGTTGAGGTCCGCGAGACGATAGCAGTCGATCGTTAGAGACCTTGAATGACATGGCTCAAAATCGCTCTCAATTGCGCCGGTGCATTTATTCATTGTGTTCTCTTAAATTTAATCTTCTGGATTCGTCAGCACCTCTACCTTTGTCTTTCTAAACTTATCTCACTGAATTATATTTCTTCAATAATATCTTCGAATCAGACTAAGTGAACACCTCGTACATCTTCCCTTACACGAACATCAATTAGCAGTCAAACATTATAACGTACCTTCCCTCATATCAATCCATGTAGACAACTGTGGACTTACAGTTGACTGGGAAAATATTGAATAGAGGGAATACAAAGAACTCCAGAGGATTTTTAGAAACTGGGTACTCAAGTCAATCAGCAAACACATCGAAATTGATCGAATTTATCAATCAATCCGAATACTATAGATAAGCATGAGATTAAGAACCAAATCAACGAGATATACTGTCAAAATAAAAAGGCGAATAACAAGTTAAAGGTTATTAATAACCAATCATGATCAAGATCGACAGGATAAGCTACGAGTCACATGTAAGGCAATTTAAATACTTTACTTCTACCTGAAGTTCGCTCATATTTAATTTGATTACGCTTTTCGATTAACCTATGTAACCAAGCTATTTGTATAGCAAGAACCCATATGTACCATTAGTATTTTTTATTGTCTGGTTTGTATGAGCTTGTACGACTGAGCATTGCTTACGCCTACGCGCTGACTCATCCTTCTCGCTTTAATGTTAATCTCTTAATATCCCCATGAACTCACATGATTTGTATCGCTTGCTTTTGACCTTGTCAATCATTCGTCGCTTTTATTCATGTCTGTGCATGCCTATTTTGCTTGTCATATGTCGGTCTTATTTTTGGTCTGACCATATATTCTTAGTCATGCTTTATCTCTTTGAGTTGGCTCACTAGCCTTCTCCACATCACTTCTTTCGCCCATTCGTTCGCATTGTAATCCAAAGAGTTGACTCTTAACCTTCTCCAATTCGCTTCGCCCATTCGTTCGCATTGTAACCCATGGAGTTGGCTCAAAAGCCTTCTCCAGTTCACGTCGCTTCATTCGTTTTATTCACTGCTTCTCCGCTTCGCTTTGTGGTGTGTCCCGAATAAACGTATTCATCACTACGAATTCATCTTCTGATTTATAAACTGTCAGACCCTATTTGGCAACGATTGTCTGAACGAGTTAATTACCGAGCTTAAGAACACGCAGTAAATCGACACACTACAAACTATAGCACTAACGAAATTAGAATGTTTCAGTGCTTACATCTAATTGGTTTTCTATTAGTTTCTGTTATGTGAACATAAGGAAATTGTGATTAGTTATTATCCTAGACAGATCGGTAGGAATTCTGACTGGTATTTGAGTTGTTATCCATACTTCTATACCCTTTTTATCAGTTCTAATTATTGATGGTTGACCACCGATACACGTTGTGGTCAGGCTAATTACGTATTCCTAATTTGAGTTGTGTTGAGGTCTTGTGTGAAGAAAAATTCAAGCATTATGCCAATTTCACATCTGTATGTGTCTAGTCTTGAATTTTGTACTATGGTCAGAGGTTATCCGACAGGAAGCCCTATATCTCTTCAAGATTTTAAGCATACTTGAAAATTCAAAGAGGTGCATGATTTCATTTCGACTAGTTTTTAACCGCCTACATCTTTTTGGTAAATATTTTTTTTTCATTTGTAAACAAAATTTACTCCATGAACATGGTTAAATAATTATCGATCTTATCTTATTACAAGTGCACAACATATTGTTTCCTGTTTCTACATTAGTCTTAATAATTAATCTACGTATATAAATGATTGACTTTATTAAGTGGTAAATAATAATTTTTATAGTTCACGCATAAAACAATCATGTTTAATGGAAGTGAATAATAATTGTGTATTAACACAAACTAACTGTTGGGGGGGGGACATTAGATCCTCAGAACTCACTTGATAAAAGTCCGAATTTCGGGTTTTTGTGTTTTTGAACATAGGCTGATCAGTTTACCTTGAGATTACATTTCCCACACGGAAAATCCTTGACTGATATTGGCTGTTGTATTATTTTGTGCGTTATTTTTGTGGCTCTCCCAATTACCTTTCTATCATGTATAAATAAACTCGATTTGTGTGCTTGTAGAATATACTTTCTATGTCTTGTCAAGACTTCTTCCTGTACTTAGCTGGGGCTTTGGTACGCTCGGATTAGAATAGTCTATCGTGTCACTGGATCATTTGCCTTCACTCTTGTTTAACGACTAAGGTGAACTCGTAATAGCATTCAAGCACATCAATTGACGAGCATAACACTAACTGAATTTCTAAATGTAAGCCATTATTAGATGCTAATATAATTAAAGTCGAGCTGTTCATTGAAAAATCTTCAAATCATGAATGTTCACTGCTGATAAGTCGATTCCATGTTGAAATGAAACAACTGTTTCAAATGTTCAATGTTTGTCTGACTAAAATTAGTCTATAGTGCAAAAAACTGTAATAGTGACTGTAATTAATAGCCTAAGTAGTAGTGTTGTTTAACTATTACCCTTCTTGTCTCTAAATTCCTTTTCTTTAGCATCCTTCGACAATTACAACTTGATCAAGTCAATTCGTCATCTAAATATAACAAACAAAACAATGACAATGTTGTCAATGGAGAAGTAAAGTAAGTGTATTCTATTCTTTGTATCAGTCAACAAACAGTTATTTTTAAATAGTTGAAATGTTATGTACATGAGACCGAATTAAAATATCTGCATAATTAAGGCTTTAACAACCCTAAGTTTATTGATATTTTAAGTAAGTAAATAAACTTCCAGTGATAATTTGTTTTTGTAAGTTTACTCAAGTATCGATTTGTTCATTTTTAGCGTTTTTGTTTAGTGAGTTAGTTTTTTTGTGGAATGGGGTCACCAACCCTCCTTTATCCTGACTTGGGACCGACAGTAGCCCCAGAGAGGCTCCAGGCGGAGTTATTTGTTCATTGTAACTTAGACGAAACATCTAAATCACTCGCCACTCAGTAAATAAATATACTATCGTGATTATTACAAAATTTGAAAGTTTTTTTTTTAACTTCTATTCAACATGGTATTGTTTACGAAAAATATTGATCAATTGTTTAGTCAGGTTGAAATAATTTCTCCCATAAATAATCCTCTTCACCTTCTCTTTAGTTTATTATATTCAAACTTAAATCATGACAAAATTCAACATTAATAGTAATATGTATAACAAAACAATTTTTTTACAACAGTTATCTCAATCAATTAAGTAACTTATAAATTTTGAAAACGTTAAACATATATTTGAAATTGTTCTAGCTATACTATACTGGGAGATTCGCTTGTTGACTTAAAATATGCTGATTACATAGTTCTATTCAGTGAATACACTGACAAAATGGAGAGTCTCCTAACCACCTTAAGCAACAATGCAAGTATGTTCGGGATGCGATTCCGATCCCCTTGAAATGCAAAATGTTGCTTCAGGATTGACTTGCGTTGGCACCTGAGCTAGTGATAGGGAGCGAAGTAGTGTAGCGTGTTGACTGCTTCACTTATCTCATCAGTGCTGATGGCTTGGTGTCTGACGAAATCTCAACATGGATACCAAAGGCTCGATTGGATTTTGCCAACTTACGTCACTTATGGCGTAGGCGAGCTATCTGTCTACCTACAAAAGGATGTGTTTACTACACAGCAGTTCGCTCCATCCCAATATATCGGTGTGAAAAATAGCCAGTAAAAATCGAGGATATATATATAAGTTAATGGTTTATTTGTTAGTGTCAGTGCATTTTTAAAAATAAAGTAGGTTGTTTTTTTATTCTTTTATTCATAAACGAAATTATTAGTTTTCCGTTGGATACCTGCTCTGTGATTTAAAGGTTATATGTTCGCGCTTGAGACCGAACGTCCTGGGTGCGATTCCCCTCTAGCGGAAGTCTTGAATGCTAAGCACTGCCACTGATGAGCCCCAAACTGGGACGAAACGGCCGTCTTTCAGCTTTCTGATTTTGACCAATTTTGTCTCGTGTGCTGTTACGGGTATGAGGGCGGATGTCACTTCCTGGCTTCCAACACCATGGAAGGTTGTTTCTTGAGGAACCTGAAATGGAAGGTAGATTAGTGTTGGTCTTAACGACCTGGGAGGGTGAACGCAGAGCCCAACGGACAACTGCTTCAGGCCGGTCACGCACGGCCTTTTTATGAAGGGTTTTGAGAGTATTGGCTCCGCTCTTGAAAGCCCTTAGTGGGCACCCTTACCGCGGGAGACGGAAATCCGTGAGGTAGGGTGAGATGTGACATTTTTGGGGTTGACCTTTTCTAACCCTTCCTTCCTTGTGAGAAGGCAGCATCGCTGCAGATGCTGGTTGTCCGAGGGAAACACCTTACTGCTGTCACACCTCTCTGCAGTCAGCAGTACGACTTCGCCCTCAGACCTTGGGTAGCTGCTTTTAGTCTCATCGTTCTCCAATCGACCTGCCTGGCATGTTAGAACCTGCAGGAACATATGTTCCAGCCAATATAGCTTAGTTGGGTCATCACGATAGGCAAGCCCAACCACCACGTCAAGGTAGCAGCTTCGGTCGGACAGTTGCGTCTCTGTGCTGGTGTGGTATGGCAACGTGAACTAATGTACTTACGTACGAAATTCTGCGTTGTATCTGTTAGTCTGTCTGTCTTTCAGCTTTCCTAATGATGGTCTAACAACAATCGATTCCTAATTAATGATTTTGTTTTATTGTAGCATCTCTTGTTATGTTTTTTAAAAAAATTTATTTCTATCCTCATTTTTATTAGCTTATTTATTTGTTCACATTTATTATTTTTTTTCAAAAAAAAAGAAGTAAATGTTTTAAAAAATGGAATGTTCCTATTGTACCTAATAAACCAATCAAACAAATCACCGATCATCGTGCTAATCATAATAATATTAATAAATCCATCCACAAACAATCATTCACTCAAAATAAAAAATCTAAATCTGAATTAAACAACAATTCTAAATTTCAAACAACTTACACAGTCAATAAAGTCAATCAAAGTCTAGATCATCAAGATAACAATGAAGAAAGTTGTGAACAACAACCACAACAGCAACAATTGTCTATTAACACTAATCGAAAAAATAATCAACATTTTATGAAGTCATTATTCAATCAATTGACCAATAATTCAATGTCTAGAACTCGGACATTGTCATCATCATCGTCAAAATCAATTTCAACTAGTAGGAATAATGCACGGAATACTGGTGCCGATCATGGTTCTTCGTGCACAAACAATACGTTTATTAATCCAATCTCGTTTATCGATCGGACGAAATCAATAAAACCGAGAATAATACGCCATTTTAGTAGTAATAAAATTGAATATAACAATAATAATAATAATCATAATACACCGCTGAACAGTAATCATAAGAATGATTCATTGAATATGATTAATTGTGAACTGGACACAAATTTCAATGATGATCAACAAACTTCAGGTAAAAATTCAATTTGGAATTTCATTTTTATCATCAGTTGACATAAGCTGAAAGGAAAACACTATCCAACATTAAGAAGTATAGGATTGAGGTAGTTGAAACATGTATTACGTGAGTCCAACAACTGCCCATATTCACAAGTTTGGTTTAGTCTAGAAGTTGACTGAGAGGAAGCTAGGAGAAGCCAAACTAAAACTGTAATTGAGGACTAAACTGTATGAATAGGTGTAGTCTACTTGATTGGGGTTCACGTAATTATCGTAGCCAATGGTTCAAGACTTTAGGTGAATTGGATCAGAATCGTTTGCAACTTTTCAGGTTTATTCACCCTTTGTCTTCCTTCAAAATTTGAGTGCCGATATCTTATCTCCTTTTTCTACGTCTAATCTTTTTTACTACTACTGATGCTATTATTGCTTCTACTACTCTTGGATTTCATTTCAATCATGAATCAATCAATGTTAGACCACCGTTAGAAACATGGCAGCGCTGGACGTCGTTTGGTCCTGGTATGGGACTCATCAGCAAATACATATGACTAGTTCTAGTGAGTTCTGTTGAGAAGTCGAGGCCAGTGGAGTCCATCCCTTTTGGGGTGTGAAGAAGTGAACACCGAAGACAGTAAATGAGGTTGTGCAAGACCGTACAATGATCGAAGTTAAACATTAACACTGTGATGCCGACTTAGTGGTCTAGAGGTTAATAGATCGTGCGCAAGACCAAAGTTCCTGAGTTCGATTTTTGTGAGCAGGGTCCTAGATACGCACTGACAATGAGTCTAATGCCAGGACAAAACGGCTGTCTAGTGCTATCAGGTTTCGAAAGATGGTCTAAAATTGATCAATTCATGATTTCGACGAAACTCAACAATTTCTACAACCCTTGGATTTATCGTGATAGTTTTATCTTATCTAATGTGATATGGCAATATAAACCGATGTAAACATGAGTTTCTATGTTACGTATATCTAAATGACGTATATAGTCAGAAATAAGTACACTTGAACACTTAACTCACTAATCAAATATGAGTTGGTCATTTTCAGTTATCAGACACAGTCGTGTGAGAACTAGCGATACTGATGAGTTATCTAGACTGAAATAAATGAAACAAGGTCCGTGTCTACAAACTTAACGGTTATAACTTGGCTATTGTAGTCACTAAATTGTCACTTGAAAAAATATTTGAAACGTGTAACTAGTTATACCTATTCCATTGTCTACTGTGTAATACATGATGAAATTATTTGAAATTAGATCAAAGGTGAAAGACTTATTCAAACGATTTACTGATAATTAGGTTACATCATATCCTTTTCAATGAAATGAATATTTTAATAGTCATGTTGATTCAAGTTATAGCCTATTGTTTTTATTCCCATAAACATTCGTACGGCAATAATTCTTGCATATACGAAAGAAACATCAGTAATGATGATATAAGTCAATCCGTCTAGAATAAATATGCGTTAATTCACGTTGGCATATCATAATAACACAACAAGTTAACTATAGTAAAGGTATTAAAATAGATTTAGTAGCAATCATAATGAAAAACACCAAACATGGAATTATCGTTTGAAAAAACAGTGAGTGAATCTGCACCATTATTAACGAACCTTTTAGTTATTTCACATCACGTCTCCAACTACTAATCGCCGTTATCACTTGAACCGGTATCAGTTAGTTTGGATTTATCAACATGAATAAGACCAACAGTCAGTGACTTCAGGGTTTGATGTCACGCTTTGGTTTGACTGCCCTTGACTTTCACTCAACTATCGTTGTCTGTCGAAGTAGTCGATTTCCTTTCGGCGAAAGATCACAACCTCAGCAATCTATTCATTATTTTTTCCTAGCCCCATAAGTCAGTAACTTCGATTTCATATTTCGTGATTATAAGCAGTTAGAAGTCTTAAACTTAAGTTTAGTGTCAGTTCCTTTTCGTTAGTAAGTCATGTCTACGATCTTGAGAGAACTGACGGTATTCGTTGAATATAAGTTCGCGCCACCAAGTGTCACTAAGAATTCTACCCCCTAAGCTCTTTAGATCACCGTTCTAATGAGGTTTGATAAGGTTAGTCGCCAGCTCACCTGTCTATTGATTATACGTCCATACTCTAGGCCGTGAGTGTGGACTGCACAGTAAACAAATGTGTATGTATGAAATTACGCTCTCAATTATGCGGTTACAGCCTACAACGTATATGCTTGTTATAAGATTGCTTATTCTAACTATAAAAACAAGTTCTTGATTATATGCGTTCCATGCAAACATATTTAATTTTTCACGTGCTCTGTCTGTGTATGGTATATACCGATACTATAAAGTTCAACTTGACTAAATTCATTAAGAGTTGAGTAAAGTTTACTGCAGAGAATCGGAACTTATTCTAAATATCTGTGCATACGTCTATATATATATATATATATATATATATATATATATATATCCTTTCATTCATACACTAATATTTAGATAATTAACTGGAAAAAATAAGCATCTTTTTTTCTCTTTTAACAGTGGAAAATGCTAATGTTCACGTTGAAGTCAACAATTCACTAAACTTAAAAACAACTCATTCTGAAAAATGTCTTGAAAATGTTGTTGAAACGAAAATACTAACAACAACCTTATCAGAACAAATCAATAGTTCAACTTTAACACAATGTGAAACAACTACTCCTACTACTACTAATAATAGTAGTAATAATAATAATATATCATTGGAAAAATATTTCCCGGTGAAACGTCGTATTCTCTCTAAAAAATCTTCAAAATAATCATCATTGAAATATCCCAATTATTCATGTGAGAACAGTTTCAATGATTGGTCCAGTTATACTTGTAATAATAATAATAAGTTATCATTATATTGAATAGAACATCAATAAGTCATCCTGTACAATCCCAATAATAACAATGAAATCACATGTAAAATTGTATCATTTCCAATTATAATTTATTACAAAACTTTGAATGACATGCAACATACATACACATTTTAGATGTAAAGATCTATTCTCCTCAATCCTATTGATAAATGACTTGATCAATTTGATTAATTGACTGAGTTGAAGTCATTATGGTAGTTTACAGTTTGATAGTAAGTAGTAGTAGTAGTATATGGCATTGTTAATGATGATAATAGTAGTAGTTAGGGCTGATTATACTTTTTTTGTACACACCAACTCCATTTCTATTATAAACTTTAATTTCTACTCGAATACCGGTCTAATTTTGTGACTACAAGTTTTATTCATACGTATAATACACAACATATCTATCTACCTATTTACTTATGATTAACAAATGTTGAATTTATTTTTTTATTGTTTCTTGTTTCTATTCTTTCAATAATTTTCTTAAATACATTTTTGCATAGATTTTTTCTTTGAATTATTGGTTTTTGTAGCGTATTTACTTGTTACATGCGCGTGTATTAGATTTTGTATATTAAAAAATAGTAATAATACTTGGTTGTATCAACAGCACGAATTATTAAACTCTACAACCTAATGGTTGAAAATTGAAATGTGTATGAATTCAGTTAGTTGACAAGATTAGGAGCTCATGATAGTAGCACATTTGGCCTCATTGTAAATGTGTAGATCCTGATTAACTTTCATATATTGTATTTCAAACTGATACGAAATGTATCGAGGATACGTATACTTCATAGGTGGGTATTAGCAGACAGACCCAAACAGTGAATAACCATGCAATCGGCATACTAGCCAACTCCGAGTACAAATCAATGTGTGTTTATATCATCGTCCAAGTAGTAAACAGTTAATAAATTGACAAACACACATACTGGTGATACGATTTCGCACTCGACTATCGCATACCTTTATTTCTAGATTGTTGGAATGGATAGGTGAGTAACACTAGTCACTATAGGTCAGGACTGGACGCACTTTCTCAGCTGTTTTCTACACAACTAAAATGTGATCGACCTTAGTACTTACAGTTGAAATCGCGAAATAATCACCGGCAGACAAATGTCGAAAACCTGAAGGCGCTGGATGGCAGCTCTGTCATCCTATTATAGGACTCCTCAGCGGTGCACATTTACGATCACGCATGCGGGGACCGAATTCAGGATCTACGGCTCTAAGCTATTCAACGATGTTACCATCTAACCTGAGTCAATCCATGGTATTGCGCGGGAAGTCCTATACTGGAACAAAAATTCGGTCAGTCAGTCAATTACAACATAGAAATTCGTATGTATGTACATTAGTTTAGGTTGCCATACCACATCAGCACAGAGACGCAATTGTCAGTTCAAATCCCATAGTGGTAGAGATAGTAGAAGTATTAGCGCAATCCTTCAACTGCGCTGTCTCATGTCAAACACGGATTAAACTCCATTGGTTATACCTTACTAGAACTTCAAGAATTACATCTTGAGGCTAGCCACTAGTGGGCATATGATAGTTATAATTATGGGGAATTTGTGGAGATTGAGTTATTTTCATCGCTGAAATCTTACTTTGTACATAATTTTACTACGATCGATTTCTTGATAAGTTCAAAAATGAGCAAACGAAATTTTAGATCTCATCACTCAACTAAAAACATATTGCTTGAGGTGATTTATTTATTCTAAGCTTACAATTGATACAAAAGATTGGAATGTCAATTTACACAACACTGTTTGAATACACTGAAATATGGTTGATTACAACATAATTGAAATTATTTCTTGCAACTTTGCCAATTTTTGGATATTCAACATATTTGCATTAAGATTTTGTTCATTAGTATTTCAACAACCATTCGCTTCTTTATTCTACAATGTTTCCATTAAAATTGGAATAAACAGTTGTTTGTTTCACCAATCCTCCACATACAAAAATTGTCCAATCATACTGAGAGCATTTAACAGAAATCTCTATAGTTCAACCAAATAACTTACTATCCTTTATGTACGAAAAGTATATGCATCTTGATAAGTTGTTTTTTTTTAAAAAAAGAATCACAATAGATCAATCAAAACAAACTACTAAATAACAAATTGTGTACATGTTGTTGTAATCAGTTGGTATAAGCTGACGAAAGAAAAAAAAGTTAGACACTCATAGAAATCAATGTTTCTTCGAATGAAAGACCCATTATAACAAGACCGGCAATGTATCAATCAGTTCTGGCTGGTACTAATAGCTCAGTTCGAAAGAATGAGTGAAATCACAGTAAAAATTAAAAAACAAAACAGAAAAAATAATAATGAAAGAGTTTATTTTGGCCGAATTCCTAACAATTTATTCATTTGACGATTTTGATTTGACATAGTATCAGTGACTCGGTGAATTTGCGGTGCCATTCGATCAAGTTGATCATTTTGAATTTTTAATTCATTATTCATTCCTTGAGCTAAACTTTTTAATCGAGACATGCCATCACCCATTAATGATAAATTATTTTCAAATTCAATATCTGCAGATTTTGAAATATTGTTAGGTTCCTATTCACAAGAAGAAAAAGATAAGATTATGATATTAGAAAAAGAAAGTGAATTTCTCAATGATCAGTTTTGAAGGATGGTTTACTATTCACGGCCAAAATATTATTAATTCAAGATTCTAGGCTCAAGCATAGATAGTTTCAGAAATTGATCATTATGAATTGCATCAGTCAATAGCAACGTAGAACTTCGTACGTACGCACATACATCAATTCAAGTTGCCATACCACATTAGCACAGAGATGCAGTAGTCAATTCAAATCCCATAGTGGTAGAAGTATGAACAGTAATCGGAAAGATTAGGGTTTTTAAGATATGATTCAAGAAGTAGAATCTAGTGAAGTAAACTTAAAAAGGAAAAGATAAAGGTGATGAGCAACTCAAAAGGTTTAGAATTCGTTAGAACACAAAGAATGAATGCGCCTGCGCCATTACAAACAGTTTTGATCTATATTATGAATTACGAAAAGACGACTGTAGTTTAACACCCCAATTACCGGTTTACTATTATTAAGATTTATTATAGATAAATAACGTGAAATCGAGATTGTTGGAAAATTTCTACGACACAGAACAGCATCGGACTAATGACACTGTTTTCCTTATAAACGATTGGAGTTTGACGATGTATGGTGGGACGAAAGCTAGGGGTGGCTAGACCAAAACATGGCACAAATCCATGAAGTCACTGACAAGTGGGTCATGTTGTCGACTTCCTGGTTGGGGTCCGTGAGATTATAAATAATCCATGGTTATAGATCGTTAGCAATGGCGAGGTGCATTTACTCTTTGTGTTCTATGAAATTCTAACCTTCTGAATCCCTTATCATCTCTATATTTCTCTTTCTAAATTTACCTCACTGAATTATACTTTATGAATAACACCTTCGAACCCTAATCTCTCCGATTACTTTTAATACTTTTACTACCTCTACTACTATGGGATTTAAATTGACAGGTGCATCTCTGTGCTGTGGCATGGCAACTTGCACTGCTGTACTTACGTGCAAAGTTCTACGTTGTTGTTGTTTATGAGGATGTATACTTCCCAATCTTTTATATGATTAAGATAACTAAGGCGTTACTTCTCCGTATAAATCAAACTGTATGACGAAGTTCACAGCAAATTTTTTCTTACGATAGAAGGTAATGTCTACTTTCTGATTTAAAACTTGATTGATGCAGAATGATATAAAATCCATAATATTTCGTGTTTTATCATCAGCTGCTTACAACCATGTGTAATAAAGTGTAATAATGATGTATGATATAACATGAAGTAATCGGCATTAGTGACGGAAGGAATTAGATTAACAAAGATGGGAGTGAGGTCGTTTGAAGACAGAATTCAAAAAGCAAAGGCGAGGGTAAGACAGTGATTAAACAGAGTTCGATCGTGTCATAATTCTGAAAACTTTACAAAAGTAGAAAGTTAGGAGTAATGAAATGGTAATTATCAAGAATTAGTAATTGAAGGGTTACGTAATAAATAAGCGCCCTCTGGAGCTTAGAGAAATGAAAAGATGATTTTAGCTTATATAAAATTAGAATTCGTTTAGCGAAGACTGCATGAAAAAAACATGCACTAATAATGATTAGTAACAGTAATTATCAAGGTAACGATAAGCTGATAACCGTCTCTTTCTGGACACAAATCTGGTTCAGGTTTTTTGATTGCTACTGCTTCGGCAAACCGAAGAGATACTTCATTTTCTTATCTGTTATTAATTTTGAGAGATTGGGGGTGCCGGTGATATATCTGGTATCCATTTGATACCGAGCTATTGCATCATTTAGAGTCACTGTACCTCTCAAATGTTTAGGAATATGCTCGGAAATGTCAACATGTACTCCGGTTTCTATTCTTTTAATGTATGTGCTTTGACATGTACATATAGATTGGTAAATGCTATTGGAAGTAGTACGAAAGAGAACCATTCGTTTCAAATAACGTCAAAAGTCTTGCTGCTAGATAGGCAATCTTCATCGCAGCTTTTATCCTTTGGTCAATTATCCCGATAATTTCATCGCCTTTGTGTTATACTTGACACGTAAGATAGGTTTTACATACTTCTCAATGAATGGTTTTTCACGTAGACAATTTGTAATGAAGGTAAGTTCTTTTTCTAAGTTTGCACTTGGGCGATTAAAAAGGATTCGTACAATTCCCTTTATGCAACTAGTTGGACAGAAGCTGTTGTAGTTTAGATAAACTGCATTCCATGTATTTTTTTTACGAAAGATATGTCTTTGTAGTTTGTCATCTGGATTTCATTTAATTCTAACATCAACAAAATGAAATCAACTTTCTACTTCATGTTTCATAGTAAAGTCCATATGGTTGTATGCTGTGCCAAACGGATTGTGCAGCTATATGAATTGTTTCCAATTGTTAGAAACAAGAAATGTGTCATTGAAAGAAGACAGTTTCTTCGATTGCGCACTTAAGCTTTGTCGCCTCAAGGTCCCCTATAAATGTACCAGCCAGAATTGGGCCCACAGGACTACCCATAGTGTTAGTGGGACATAGATGGATTAAAGCATGACTACGTTGCTGCGCGCTGATTGGTCGATTTCCTATCCAATCAGCGCCTGATCGAATCTTGGAGAACAGGGTAGAAGATTCTCGTACTGTTAGCTGCGTGCTGATTGGTTAAATCTAATCCAGCCGATCACGTGAATTTCTATCCAGAAGCTTTCTCATGAAAATGCTATATATAGACTAACGTTGTATCTATTTTTGCCTTCTTTGCCTTCGCCATCAGCTCTGGCTTCTTATTCCATTTAACCTTGCTATTTTGGAATATAATCTTTTCCTGTTCAACCGTGTTTTGATTCTTGGGAACTTTTCCAGTGTTTTGTGGTCAGAGAATACTAAGCAATAGGATTTAGCCGGGAATCATCTAAGCAAGCGTTACAACACATAGTGACGCTACCAAGTCGGTAGTACAACATTGTTGGACTGAAATAGTAAATTTTTGATCCAGGTGAATAAGAGCAGTTTGAATTCATTAATTGGAAAGGGTTCAGGATGTTGATACATAATTTCAGCCGTTTCTTTCAGAGGGGTCTTTGAAAAAAGTAATGAGACGCCGAAATATGCCATAAATTTCTCTAAAACACTTCGACTGTCAAGCCTTTTTACAAATTTAAGACTATCATTTAGACTGTATGGAGCTAGTTTCTTGTGAACTGGCTTTGAACAGTGGACAGATTTGTGACCAAATTTATAATGGTCAGTGGAGCTGTCATTATTACCATTATAATTCTTATTGCTAGATAAAGGTTCGGAATAGTAATCAACAAGTAACAATAGTTTACAAAGTAATATATTTTTTTCATTTCCAATTAATTTATAGTAATATTTATGCCACAATGAGATAATTCTAATGACTTACAATCATGTTTTGTTGCAATGCACTGGTATATTTAGTACCCCAGGAATTTTCACACTGGATTGATTGTCTCAGGTTACTTTGAGTTCTGTTATCTGGCATCTTGTCCACTGCTGAGGATGCTTGAGGAACAGGTTGTGATTGTCTGCAAAATGAATACACCCATGCAACTTAGCATTCATTACCCAGTAGTGTTTACAATAAAAATGACAGGATAGTTAAACAATTGTGTATTTTTTTTTAAAAATTATAACTGATAAGTCTTTAGACTGAGTTATTCGGCTCCAGAGGCCTTTTCAATTATTATTGATGGAACTTGACTATGCAAGATTTTTTGTCGGTGTTTTGATAATAAGTAGATCTGATTTCACCGTTTTAACACACACGCACAAAAATCATTTGAAGTTATTGGTTTGTCAAATCATACTAAGAATGATGTTTATTCGCACAATTATCAAATAGCCTACAGCATTCAAATACCAACTGAGATTTTGTAGACCAAATAGTTGTTAAACTTTTGTCTTGATATTATATTGATATTTTGAAACTATGAAACCTCGTCTGCAATACATCGACCATAATCGATATTATACATCAGGTCACAAGATAATAAGATATATACTTGGATAAATCTTTTGATTATCTCTATGTTAATGCATAGATTTCCAAATCTTATCAATTCAAGTGACATAGTAGCTGGTTATTTAGTACTAACTGATTAGATGAGACTATATTTAACATGTATATGTACAGGTTACCTTATTAATCTTTGACTCGTAAACAGAATAAAAGAAATCGTAGTAGACAGATGTCTTGTTCAAAGAAAAGAAACTAGCAGTAACTAAGATTCAAGAGTTTTTGATCACTTAATTCTTTTCAATGATGAAACATGAGCATGTTACGAAAAATGTTTAGTTGTTAACCATGCAATGTTTGTCGTAAACCAGCTACCACACTACCTTTTTTTAGTAAAATATAGAATGTGAAATGGCAACGTTACATGTAAATAAGTTGTGGCAACTTCAGCTTATAACAACTATTACTATTCATTTAATAATTCAATAAGAGAAAGATTATCTTCAAAAGTTCTGCATTAAATGTGATAAATGAAAAATCGAAAAAGAACAAACCAATCACATATTCGGCTAAATATAATACAAAACTTTTAAGTGAGCAGACAATAATATAATTTTTCACCTATAAAATGAGCAAACCTAATATCTCTAAGTTGGCATGTCTTGCAACGTTTATATACACATATTAGAAAATATATGCATTAGTTATCTGACTATGAAGGAAAAGACAACAACACCATCTGTTTCAAAAAGCGTGATTTAACCACATGTGGGTATAATGAGCGATTCAAGTGTATGAAAATGCCGTAGTGATTATTTACTGAATTCCAACTTGTGAATCATATGTTAGTTTAAAGCATTGAATAGAGTTTTCAACCGATTATTTCATCACTTATTAAAATTTTGTATAATAAATCTATTCAATTAAAGTGATTGTTTAGTTTGTTTTCACTTAAGCACTATGATTGATACAAAAGGGCAGTTAAATTTTTACGTGGCATATAAATCATTGAGTTTATGTGTAAATTGGGGCACCAAAACGAAGTAGGTGATTTTCCTATACGAACCTTTAGCCGAGAGGTTTGATCTACAAGGTAGTAGAGTAAAGTTCGGAGACGCAGTTTCATGACAGCCAGTGACAAACAATAAGTTCATATACCATTTGTTTCCTTAAGATCCTGAAACCCATGCACGTTATTGGTGTGGTTACGTTCTATCAATTTCGAAAACATGACCCCTGTCGTAATAGGACGGTAGGTGGAACTTCCCTAACAGTGGCCATATGAGAGAATTTGAAGAGGTAAAGTGGATTCTCTTCACCTTCTGCCATACCTAGGCAGTAAATAAATCTTCAATGATTATGGTTAGAACTTCCTACGTAAGTACATCAGTTCATGTTGCCATACCATATTAGCACACTTTTCTCACTGAATCATACTTCTTGAATAGTATCTTCTAATCCTAACCTCTCCGATTACTTCTAATTCCCTTACTACCTCTTCTACTATTGGATTTGAATTGACGATTACTTCTCTGTGCTGATGTGGTATGGCAACATGAACTGATGTACTTATGTACAAAGTTCTACGTTGCATCTGACTGACTGACTGACCATATTAGCACGCAGATGTAATTGTCAGTTCAAATCCAATAGTAGTAGAGGTAGTAAAGGTATTAGCAGTAATCGGAGAGGTTAGGATTAGGAGATATTATTCAAGAAGTATAATTCAGTGAGAAAAGTTTAGAAAGTCAAAACTAGAGATGTTGAAGAATCCAGAAGATTAGGATTTGAGAGAACACAAAGAATAAATGCACCGGCGCCATTGCGAACGATTTTGAGCCATGTCATTCAAAGTCTCTAACCATCGATTATTATCATCTCCCGGACCCCAACCAGGTAGTCGACAATTACCGACATGGCTAAGTCCACTCGTCAATGACTTCATGGATTTCTGCCATGTTTTGGTTTGGCCGCACCTAACTTTCTTCCAAACTACTCCTACACTACAAAACAAAGCTCGACGAGGCAGTCGGTGGTTGGGCATACGCAACACATGTCTCAACCACCTCAACTGATGAAGTGTCACTACTGCGTCTATTGATCTGCCATTCTTACCTAGCACCCGTTTCCTAATAACAGCGTTGCTCACTCGGTTGTCCCAGGATTTACAAGCAATGCTTCAAAGGCACCGATGATCGAAAACCAGTAACCTACGGATATCCTCTACTCTTACCGGCCATGTTTCACAGCCATAAAGTAGGACGGAGCGAACTACTGCACAGTACACTCGTCCTCTAGTCAGCAAACGGATATCTCGCCTACGCCATAAGTGTCGCAGTTTGGCGAAAGCCAATGGAGACTTCTGTATCCGTGCTGAGATTTCGTCATACACCAGGCCATCAGCACTGATGAGACTCCCCAGATAAGTGAAGCGGTCTACACGTTCGACTACTTCACTGCCTATCACTAGTTCAGGTGCCAATGCAACCCAATCTTGAAGCAACATTTTGCATTTCGAGGTTGAAAACCGCATCCCGAACAGGCTTGCATTGTTGCTTAGGGTGGTCAGAAGACTCTGCATTTGGTCAGCGCCTTCACCAAGTATGACTATGTCATCGGCATATTCTAAGTCGATAAGCGAGCCTCCTGGTAGAAGGTCTACTCCTGAAAATTCGGACGAGGATAAGGTTATATCTAGGAGCATGTCGATGGCAAAATCGAACAAGAATGGAGAGAGTGGGCAGCCTTGACGGACACCACTTGAAGTACAGAATTCCAATGAGTTTGCCATATGCTCTAACCCGACCAGTGGTGTTCAAGGAGAGAGCTTGTATAAGGTTAATGTACTTCTTCAGGACACCTTTCAATGACAGACACTGCCACAGAACCTCATGATCCACAGAGTCAAATGCCGCCTTAAGGTCTAGGAAGACAACTATTGTAGGACGCCTAAATGTGTGTCTGTGTTCCAGGACCTGTCGTAGTGTGAATATGTGGTCTGTACACTACTTGATAATAATAATAATAATAATAATAATAATAATAATAATAATAATAATAATAATAATAATAATTAGAAATTACACCCTATCTTACTGAGTGGATTTTAAATGTTAAGGCAAAGTTGGTCGAATAAGGTAATGAATGTGGTCTCAGATTCTCAATTAACACAAACTTATTTTATTTTAAAAGATCAACAGAAAGCGTATCATATGAATAAACTAATTTGTGTCGAGCATATTCACATAAAATCACATTTTATTATGATTTAGTTGTCATTTTACTCACCTTCGAGAAAAAATGTTTTTAAATCCACCGAAAACACTAGATAAAGTATTGATTTTCTTCTGACTATCTTTCTGTAATTCACTGATTTCTTCAAGCTTTTGTTCAGCACGACTTAACTTCTCTCCCTGTTCAATAAGTTCTTGGGCCGCCGCGACACCGATTTGTTCTGAATTATAAATACTTGACAAGGCACGTTGCTGGCTAGCTTTTGTCCTTGACTGACTCTCTGAAATTTGACACTATAAATGACAAGAAGAAAGACTATTTATTCAACATGAGTCGATTTGATGAAAATAATTAGAATCAAGTAAAACAAAACTATAAACATCAAATCAGTCATGTCGATCTATGGTAGTTTAAAGTCTTTTATCTACCAAAATGTTGAGCAATTTTTCATAGCGAAAGTGAAGGGTAATCAGAAAAAGAACCTAGTTGGAAGTGAAATCGTGAATAATAAATCGAATATTGATCATTTAAGTCTTAGAATTTTTTAGAAAATTGCGTGCAGTTATGCGGAACGACGATGGTCATGAATATTCTCAATAAACGTGTTAATTAATGTAGCTCATTAATCAATCACGTGTTCGAATATCTGGCTGGGATATGATGAAAGAATAAGAGGTTTCCATCAGTGGTCAATCAAATATACTGAGAATACTAATTTAGAGATCATAAGTTTGTCTAAGATTACGTAAATAATTAAGATTTATGTCAAATCACGATAGAACTTATTCTTTACAGTGTTCAGACCAAATGTTCATCAAGATGTTTTGGTGGGTAGACAGAGGAACATGAAATTCACGGTTTATTTTGAATAGTTAAATCGTAGTCATTTAGGTAGGTGATTCTCATTTCAATAATACCGAGAGCTAGACCCACAAACTATTATCCTAGTGTGCAATTGTAGCCACTCCGAAGTCATGCCATAAAATATTTCCAAATTGTAATCGCAATTCTCGTTTAAATCAGGTAGTCTAGAACCATCAATTATCTTTACTTAAATAGTTTATGATTTGACTGATTAATGGCGTCTTTGTTTGAACGCTCCTAGTTTCCCTCCTACAATAGTCTTATAAAATTCACCGTCGAATATCAAGGCTTTTAGTAGCTGACCATAGGTAACACAAGTTTTAGCCACCTGAGTTGAAGATGCATAATTTTATCAGCTGTCTATTTAGTTATGGTAACTATATGCTTTACTGACTTTGACTATTGAGAGTATGCACTTCAAATATTTCTTTCGACCCCAAGTCTACTTAGAGGATACAGATGTATAATGATTAAAAACATTTCAAACACTCTTGGGTCGGGTTCTAACGCCAAATGAATGGGAGATAAACCAGCGATAGAGAGCCAGTGTAATAATTTGAAATATACGTACACCCTGCAGTCAGTTACTCGCCGTTTATTAGTCCTAAATAGGTGTTCACTGATTACTGAAGCTAATATTCTAGATATTACATCAATCAAATTGGTACTTTTGTGGACACTAGATGACGATTTTTTGTAAACTCCAATTTTAATGATTAGCAGGATAGGATTACGTCCGATTCCCATAATTTAATTAATGTAAGTCAACTTAAACTGGACTGGACCATCATCTTTGAGGAACACTTAAGTTAGGCTACCACAACCTGCTATTCTCAATCGTTTTATCTATCTAACCTTATTAGCGGTTGGAAAACTTGTGTCAATTCGCCATCCAGAATAACTGGGGATAAAGAAGCTTACAGATTTACGATAGTTGGACTTGTTAATTTACTAGAATTGTAAATCTCTATGTTTAACTGCTTTAAATTAACTCGGTTTGTTATTACTAGTCGCGCTAAACCGTTTAGATTCAGCCCACATAGTCACGAAGTTAAATACAACAATTTGAAAATGTACTGCATATATGGTTTTATACCATATAAGATTCCAACATCACTGCTAGCCCTAAAATTAATATAACGTGAAATCTACATTCTCGAAATCTAAGTCACTTAATAGACGTCAGTATTAAATGAGACTTTAGGACCCTGAAAACTAGTAGGAGATGTAAATCATTTCCACTTAGTATACAACTATGTGAAATTGCATAATGATACGTTCAGTCTTTGGAAATGTTGATCTCGAACACGAATTCGTGACAGTTACAAAAGAGCCTACTTGCAGTTCACTTCCACTGGACAACGAGGTTCCTACGTGAGGCCAAGCTGGTAGTCTAGAGGAAGAAGTAAGACTACCAGGCTCATCTTCATCAAACGGATTGTAGGACTTCTTCATGACCTTGACGTCGCGGTTCGCGGAAGATATCCAGCCTTCAATATCTTTTACACAATATCCAATATCCAATATCTTTTTCACGAGCTAATGTGAACCGATTGCTTTCTTTGCGCTCGATTTTCGTTCTTTCAGTTCTGTTCCAGGTGTTTGGTAGTGTCCGACGAATGTGGACCCAGTCACTCGACTGTCTAATTCTAGTCAGTTGGCTGATGTTTGTTTATGTCTCGTGGTTTGAATGAAAATGTTTGTTTCAGGGCAGCAAGATTTCTGGATACTAGCAGCCGTCACATTACCAGACCGGAGATCAGTTAGTTGCAATGTGAAGAATAATAAGGATAAAATTCTAATGCTAATATGGATTAAATTTCAGAACTAAGAAATAAATAGATGATTTAGTTTATTAATTGGTAGTGAAGAATGTGATGGAGGACTGAAATGTAAGCGGCGGGCAGGAAACAGAGATGGGAGGCGAGATAGATGAATTGAGTGATCTGAAGAGATGGCAATGATAACAACTAGCAGGTCTCCATATGTGCATCCTGTACAGCCGGTCGAAGAGGAAGATGATAATCCGTATGTGATTATCAAGCCTCTTCTTAAAGCTGTCCACTGAGCGGGTTGTGGTTACCTCGGCTGGGAGAGCGTTCCAGGTCGCGACTACTCTCAATCATAAAAAGTGTGCATGAACCTGAGTATTCGCTCTTTGATGCGCAAATTTTTGAGGATTACCTCGAAGGGGAAGTGGTGATGCATCGGTAGGATGGTCACGTTGGAATGGTTTGGTGTGCTTAATATGTTGTACGCCATGATCAAATCACCTCTGGTTCTCCCGTAACTCAGTGGAAATAATCCCAAATGCTGGAGTCTTTCTTCATAAGGCTTATTTTTCAACCCTATTACTCATTTCGTTGCTCGTCTCTGCACTCGATCCATGAGATTTGTGTTTATTCTAAGCAGACTGGGTGCGATGGCGTTGTGGACCCCTAGGTGTGGGCACGCGCATTTCTTAAACAATGTTAATAACAATTTTGGGGTGATAACACCAAGCTTTCTTCGCATAAAGTGAAGAGTTGCATTTGCCTTGGCTGCGTCCCCCATATTGTTCGGACTCGTGTGGAGGCTTTCTGTGGTTATTAAACCGAGATCGCGCTCTGAGTAAATATTAGAGAGTGTGTAAATCGTTCGCATCATGTGGGGCAGATTATGCATAACGTGAAAATTCGTTGGTTGAGTTTGAAACCGTTTTTCACTGCCCATTCCTCAATAGATGTTATGTCTTTTTGAAGCTCAGTCAAATCCTCTTCGCTTCTAATGGACCTCCAGATCTATGCATCGTCCTTTGATAGTATTGGTAGTAATGCTACTGGTCTGTAACAGGCTGGATCCTTCCTCTCTCCTGCTTTGAAGATTGGAGAGAAAGTAGCTTGTTTCCATTCAGCTGGGAGTTGATGTGACGCCAGTGAATGCCTGAACATGTCACATATCGGTGAACAGAGGACTTTTGCACATTGTTTCAAGACACTGGGTTTGGGTAATACTCTGAACATGTGGGTGATTGGTTTAACTGATCAGTAAAGTTTGTGTTGAAGATCTCAGCCTTCTTTAGGTTGTTGAGATCTTTCCCATTCAGTCTTTTGAGAGAACACACTCCCTGATTCGCAGGTTTTCTTTTCGTTATGAACCAAACAGATGCTTTGGGTTTGTTGCAAATATAGGGCTTATTTTCGTCCTGTGTGAGTGTTTCGTTTATGACCATGTTAAACAATACTATGTCATGGTCACTACTTTCTGTTAGTGTATGGACATGAACATCCTCGACCAGGAAGTGATCATTTGTTAACAAATAATCCAGGTTTGAGGACTTTCCTTCCTTAGGCACTGAACACGTGTCAGTCAGCCCATAGCTTCTAATGGCTGCGCCAAGTCGTCTTTGGAACCAACCAGTGGGAGTTTTACTCTGCTGAGATTTAGAGATGCGCTATTGAGAACTTCAGCTAAGAGAATTTGATCAAACCCCAGGAGTGGCAGTTGTAGTATTGCTTCAGTCAATTTGTCTTCCAGGACTTTAGTACCTGAGGGATGTCGGTAAATCCCTCTAATCAAGTGTTTCGTGCCATTTGTGTGGAAACAATACCAACATGATTCTGTCACCTCAGTTAGTAGGGTGTCGTATAGCTGCTCGGCTTTTAAGTGGCTGTTTTATTTATATTGCCACTCTGCCTCCTGTTTAGTGTACCCTATCGCTTCAGAAGAGTGTGACATGCGTCAGCTTACAGTGCCTGAGACCATGGTTCCACTTAGAAAATATGGGAACTGCGAAATAAACGTTTTTCATTTCAACGAAGCCGCTACTTTCAGTATAACAAACTGAACCATGTCCAGTCTAGGAGGAACGCCCTTGTTGGGATGAAGTTTCTGACAAACCGGACTATTGCTTACGTTTATGTCCCGGATTCCTCTTAGGTTTTAGGTGAATCTCTCATCACTATAGATTGTGTGTGACGGTTAAAGTGTTTGAAGATACGGTTCTGACAAAAGTTCTGGATAGAACAGTGAGAAGACGTAATTGATCTGTTCTATCAAAATTTATAAAAGGGACTAATTGTTTTAAACGTTCTGGAGTTTAAAGATGATACATTCGCACATTTGAATTCCCAACTCCTGTTGTTAGTTGGATGCTTTAGCTCAGTTGTGTCATTGGAATTTGGGCCTCTGATTGCGTGATCGCTTCTTCTCAGGGAAGCCATGATTGATTGGTTGCCCATCAGGAATTTTTCGCTGGTGAAAATGCGATCAAACAGTGATGAAGTCTGACTGTTTCTTAACTAGGTTTTTGACTTCATACTTCCGAAACGATTCCAACACTTCAATATGGTTGAAGAACCAAGCCCCCACAGAGCCATCAGCTGTATCGCACACATGGTCGGTAAAGATGACTTTAGAAAGATTAAAGCCTCCTAAAATTGGAAGATGAGTGTTTAGTGGTGACGGAGTCGAGATTGACTATTAACGCCACTGATGTTTCATACTATTCCGTCACATAAATCAAAATAAATCCATGTTCGAATATTTATTTTAGGAGAAAGTAGGCATTACATAAAGAGTAGCACGTTATGAAAAACGGCAGCAACGCGAAAAGAACGTTGCGCGCAAGAAAATGTTTTTGGTACAGTTAAATAAAACGAGTACAATAATAAATGTGTATTTTTGACCAGTTGCGTTGTCTTTGTAGAAGTGTTTCACTACAAGTGTATCTGTAGTTGACTCTAACTAGATGTCTTAAGGTGTTACATAATCTCAGTTAGCACCATAGAGATTTATCAAAATTGACAATTTCTTCGGTGTATACTTGATGTGCCTGCTATCAAGAATGATAATATGTAAGGAGCCACTCGGCTCCCTAATTCACTTTCCATGTCGCAGCGAAACGAAGACATGTCTAGTACTGCCAGCACCCGATCCGTTATTCGAGATGCCCTCGTTCCAGATCTTCCCATCAGATGAGTATTGTTGGCGTTGCAGCATTCGTACATAAGCTGTTGGTAATTTTGATTTGAAACTGATAAACTGAAGAGTCTCCATTCTGTTTGTCTGAATGAGAATCGCGTGAATGAAAAAGCAGTCTGCCTACACAGGACTTTCCAAGTAGGTGGTCACTGTCCCTTCCTCGTCTTTTGCTTGTGCCTGACAGTCCATAAGTGAAACTGTTAATGATAATAATAAGAGCTCCAGTTTGCATATGTGCCTTATTATTACATCATACGGCCTGTCCAGATGAATCTAAATTTTAGGTGGCAACTGGCATCGATTGGAACGAAATGCCCTAACAGCGGCATTGCTATTTGGCCAGAAGGGAATGTTATCTTCATCAATTGGAGTCTAGGATCCCTATCCCTCTTGGCTAGTTGAACATGATGTGTAGATATATATTCTATATCTTTAAAGACTATTTTTATTAACTGCCATTCCTGAATACCATCAACTGAATTGTACAATCGTACAATTATATTTCTTCCGCAAAAGGACATCTCACGGTGATCAGACGGGATATTGTGAATGAGACTACTTTCTAAAAATGTTATTCCCAACACTATCCTCATATCCCATTCAGATTTTAACAAGCGACTGGTCATAAGGACCTCAAAAGTGCTAATGAACTTTTGGCGAATTAGTTGTGGATGCTGTGCGCATATGGTATTCTTCTCCACTGTGAGCCATGCAAATATTGGGTGGTTCAATTTGTGGAGGATTGACCCTGCTGTTTCATTGTCTTCCAGAGTAACCTGCCATCTTTGTTCTGCGAACCAAGAGAAAAGTCAGAACGATCTTTGAGTTTCATGATGAGTAAGAAATCGCGACGAACTTTGACCGGATTTCAAGGTTTCTGGTTACGTTGAGACCGGGACCATTTTCGTTTAACTGCTGGAGTTTGATCCAGGTTCTCGTGCCTTTGGTTGGACAATCTTGTGAGTAGATCATGCAGACGGTTTATTAAACAATTTCCAGCCAATTCTCTTGAAATCATGAACCTATCAAAGGTAAACCATCGTAATAAAACTGAAAGCACTGGATGGCTGTTTCAACTTGGTATGGAACGCAGTAACAGTTCGTCTCCACTACTGTCGCTACTCGCAGGGACCGAACACAGGACCTTCGGTTTCGCACGCGAACGGACTGACCTGACCTGCGTACTATTTCATCTTTATTGTGATTTAATATACGGTCGCCTTTCTGCTCTCTTTTCTAATTTTCAGCAGCTCACTCGTGATGTAAGACCATGAAGCTTCCCTTTACTCTTGATGATAAACCTTGCATCCACGTTCCACGAGGTTCCAGCGCCTCCCGATTGTTGCTTTTTAAATGACTGTAAATTTGCCCCGATAATCCCTTTACACGAATAATCGGAACGTATATCTCTTTGAACAATCTCATGTGATGCACTTCTGATATGCCAGTACCTCGTTTTGTCGACCCTCTTAGGCACCCAACTTATTTTCATGCCCTGGTTGGAAACTGCATAATATCCTATCAATCTTCCCCGAAAAAATGGAGCGTACCTGCTCTGTCAGAAACAAGATATTACTATAAGGTTTTCAATCATACCCTCAGGATCTTGGCCGTTTGTAAAACGTTTCTACAGACACACGATCATCATACTGGTTGAAAATATGAACGTTTATGAGAGTCGCATTTTTTCTTGTATTTCCATAAAGGCACTAGATGGATTGTGTCCTCAACTTGCGCTCCTCTGTAACAGCACCCGGGACCTTAACCAAGACGGTCCAACAGAGGTAGCTGGTTTTTTGGGCGATGGTGGTTGCGAGTGTTCTGAATGTGCTGTAACTTCCATTAGGAAGACCGTAGTCTTCTGGTCTTACATAGTGAGTAGTTGATTGAGGTCAATCTACATTACTGTATGCTTCGTTTGACCGCCTGATATCACCTGAAAGCCTTCTAGAGACAGCTGTGAGGCAAATTTGCCTAATCCACCTCTTTCTTTTCCTCCTAGTGATCTACTGTATTACGAAGACGTCAACACCTTAGGGGAAGCAAGGGATACATTGAACAGCTATGATGCAGCAGGACGATGATTTAGCCATCGGCCAGAAGATTCAAGTTGAATAATCAAAATACTTTGGATCCGTCGGACAGACACCATCAGTAACAACTAACTGTGGGAGAGAACAAACCAGATACCATCTGAAAGTGCATAAGATACACATTCAGGAAATCACCCAACTGCTTCACAAGAAGTGCCCTCACTCTGAATCCTCATGGCTGAAGGAGAAGAGGAAGATCGAAGAACACGTTACGCCAAGTAATGGTGTAGTGCGTCGTTTTATCTGCATGTTCTTAAGCTCAGTTTATAAATCAGAACATGAACTCGTATTGATGCATACGTTTATTCGGGACACACCACAAAGTGAAGCGGAGAAGCAGTGAATAAAGCGAATGAAGCGAATGGATAGGCGAAGCGCATTGGAGAAGGCAAAGAGCCAACTCAAGGAGATATAGCATGAATAATAATATATAGTCAGGCATAAATAAGACAGACATATGACAAGCGAAATAGGTATGCACAGACATGAATAAAAGCGACGAATGATTGACAAGGTCAAAAGCAAGCGATACAAATCATGTGAGTTCATGGGGCAATTAAGAGATTAACATTAAAGCTAAAAGGATGAGTAAGCGCGTAGGCGTAAGCAATGCTCAGTCGTATAAGCTCATAAAAACCAGAAACTAAAAAATACCAATGGTACATATGCGTTGTTGCTATACAAATGGCTTGGCTAAATAAATTAATCGAAAAGGCTTAACCAAGTTAGATGTAAGCGAATGCAAATAAATGTGGAGGCACTACAATGGAGACAGACAAGAGGAGATTAAATAACAATTGGATAGAACTATAAACGAGGGTTCAGGACATGTTAGATTGGAGAATACTGGTCAGTGAGCTATGGTCCATTCAGTAACAAGCGCAAGTAAGTTTTCTCACCATTCTGGGTCGATTCTAACAACATGTAATGCGAACGAAGAGAGACATGCTTCACTAACCCCGAAGCACCTTAGTTATGCTTTCTCTGTTTCTAACACGTAGATACAATAATAGTGGAATATAACAGACAAGGCAGCTGAAAACCTCGAATCACTATGAAGGCCTGAGCTACATTATAGCCACAGCCATTATTACACATCATGTGTTTAAGAGTCATCCAAGCTATCACCGACCAGCTCAGGCAATCTATAAACCACCAAACCTCTCGGATTTTAGGTGTTTTTACGATGTCCCAGTGGCTGCAAGTGACAACCACGGTTTGCCGTGCCTGGCTCTAGTAGGGTAGGACAGTTTAACTTAAGGTTTCTGAGATGTTTGTGGGATTTTCTTACAACCTGTGCCTAGTCTAAAGTTACCCTCAGTGAAGAGGGTTAACCTTTCATTAAATTCTGACCCTTAAACAGATGCCATAGTTTTACCAGCAAACTTCTCTCTCAAAGAATTGCGCAGTTTTTATCCCACTCTTCTTTATCAAAGATAGCCCTACTTTCTAGTAAGCTACCCTTCTATCATGAAACAGCAAGTAAGTTTAGTGAATTTATCTGACGTCCTCGCCCCTAACTGGTAGCGTTTTAAGAGCTGTGGTACAGCCGTTTCTGTTCATTACGCTTACCCTGTGCCCCGTACAGCTAGCAGACACTGAGGTATTTACAATGACCGGTGATGTCGTCAGTATATGTCTTCGAGTTACGATTGCATCTGTCGCCTGTTTATTCAACAGATTGTTGGATCAACTCAGCAAACTGAAACACGGACAGGAGTGGCTTGACGCGGACCCATGATACTACTTCGCTACTGCGGTATCATAGTGACAGTGAACCTATCCACTGCAGAATTTACACACAAGTGCAGAGACACCGGTTTTGACTGGCTACAGGCAGGCGTTAAAATCATAATTTTTATGTCTTTTCCGAACAGTAGGTTGCTTCGTCTGCAGTTTTATCCTATTTATTTTTCTCCTACTGGTCTTACTATGAATAGTAATCTGGGAGGAAGTGTCATCTTGGTTTTTCTGCTGGGGACCCAGTTGATGTGTTTAGTTCGAGTGATCACAGTTATACACATTACTCTGAGGTTAGCTATTCAGTGTCGCTTTGAGTTTTTTCACAGTCCGGTTACTGGAGTCTGGGATTTTTGACTCATTGCTAATCCCGGAATTTATACCTCTGCCAGTTTTCCCAGTTGTCATAGTGTATGAACTTGTGGCAACACTATAACTGCATATTACTCGACAGACTAAAACACAGACTGCGAGATAATTTGAAGAGAGAAATACGCGAGACATAGGTTTAGAAGGAGGAAAGTAATGATGATGAATTGAATGGATGCACACTGCGCAATAAAATAGGACCTGAAGGACACTCAAAATTGTACTATTGCCTTTATTGTCAAGGATCTCAAGCCCAGTTACACAAGAAGCCAAGAGTGCAGAAGTTCGGAGATACATTTGGCAGATAGTCGATATATCTAGAAGAATATGGGGCTAAGTTGACTAACAGTGGTCAGAGATATACGGTACTATTGGTTTTAAAGATTTAATAGCTGCTGAAATCATGACTTACTCAGACTAACTCCCACCGGACATTAACAAAGACCAGGGTCTGAAACGTAAAAATAATCAGTAAGTGAAGAGAAATGAATCGATTTATGTGACCTCACTACAAAAGCCTTGAAATTTGCAAACATAATAAGACTAAGTTTTTTCTTCTTTCTCGTTCAAACCATTAAGTTCCCAAAGCAACTTGCCACAGTTTTCAGAAAATCCCGGTTGACTGAGCAAGTACGATACGTTACCAGATGGACTAAAGATAGAAAACCATCAAACTTGGATTATTTGTTAACAGTTGATCAGCTTGTCTTCCAGGAAGTCCATGTCCACACACCACTAGGAAACGGTGAGCGTAGCGCGTCAATGTATAGATTGTTCATAAACAAATTACTCAAAGAGGACGAAGACGGGTCCATGGGGGGGGGCATCTTCTACATACCCGTGGCCACGAGGATTTTAGAGATTAACAGTATAGGATCACCAGGGAACAGTCAGAGACATCTACCTCAGGCCAATCACACCTGGAAATAGAACGTCGGATAGCAGCAATGACATGCTACAGTCGAAAAGGAGAGCTTGGAACAAGTGGAAGGTCTCTCTGAAGGATTTCGACCATAACCAGAATACGGCCAAACCCCAAACATCACGACTAAAGGAAAAACCTTTGAACCAGTATCTTCATGTTGTCGAAATTTCATATGGCGGGGATCTTACCAACTCAGAGATGGCTGGGGTCCTTACCACCAACTTCATCGACCGGTTAAACACATTACCTACAAGCTCAGAGTACTGCTGAAATTTATTGACAGCTGATGGCCTACGGCATATGCTACTTTTGACCTAGTTATAAGAAAATTAATATCGATGCGCCCAGGAAAGTCACCAGGATTTGACAGTACTCACCTAATGGTCTTGAAACAATATGCAGAAGGCTCAGCTCACCTGTTTGTGACCTGTCCAGGCATTCAATGGAGAGGCACCAACTCCTAGATACATGTAAACAAGCTACTCACTTCAGTCTTCAAAGGAAGAAATAGGAAATATCCAGTGTCCCATATCCACTGATACTGCTACCCATACTACCTGAGGTAATACGAGGATTGGCCAGCGAGGGAATGAGGGAGTACATGGCTAAGAACAACGTCTTCTGTGAAGCGCTATACCAGTTTAGGAAAGTCAGATCGTGCGCATCCGATCTCATACAAGTTCATATAATGTTCCATGACATAGGTAAAGCTTTTGACGCACTGTACCAAGTATTCCTAGTAGGTAAGGTTGTGAATGTAGGATTTATTGATCCACTTCACACTCGCTTCATATACTACTCTGAAAACAAAAGGTTTCGTACCAAAGTGAATAGAGTGCATGGGAGCTAGCAGGTTCCAACATCTGGATTTTCACAGTGGACCGTCTCGAGTTCACGCTTCTTTCTGGTTCATGTTATTGATTTGTTAGATAAGATAAGCCCAGATTCGTTATTCTTTGCAGATGATCGAAGATCCGAAGGTATATAAGGAATGAAGACGATTCATTCAAGCCACAAAATTGCATCAGAATAATAGATAAAATGGTAGCAAACACCGGGTTAAAATCTAAGCAGTCCAAATATCGCGTCATGAACATTCTGACCCCAGCGACATAAGCAGTTCACGTCTTCAACGGAAGTCCTCTTCCTAATGTCTCCATAGAGGGCGATCTCGGTTTAATAACCATAGACAGTTTGAATACCACTCCAAAATCTCGTAAAAAGGGAAACAAATTTCTCGATTTAGTGCAGAGATGAGCAACTTAATGGGTGAAAGTGTTGAAGAATAAACCTTACGTAGATACTTCAGCATTTGGTATTGTTCGTGCTGAGTCGTAGGAGTATCAGAGGCGATCTAGTTATTGCACGCAACATATTAGATATGTCGAACCACTCCAGAACATCACAACTCCCATCAAGGTAACTCTTAAAGCACTGCAAATCGAATGGTGAGAATTCAGGTATGAGCCAACTTTTTTTGATTAATTATTGTCTTTGCTCTTCCAGTTGAAGTGACCACAGCCCGTCTGTGGATAGCGTCAGGAAGAGTCTTGACAAATAAGTACTCACATAGAGATAATGGTTTCCCGTCTGGACCAGCTGTAGCTGATGCATGTCTCGTAACTTTCATGCTTTTATACTCATCAATATCTCATATCATTCACTTATTCCGTCTTTCTTATTATCATCTCTTTTTCCTGTTCACTGCTTACATTTCGTAGTTCTCACTCGGGAACTACCCATAAATTAACTTATGTATTTATTCATTTAGTTTGTGAAACATTCGTCTTCTGTGCCTTAGAATTTTCTCTTCATTATTCTGTACATTGCAACCAACTAATCACCAGTCTGGTTATGTGATAGTTATTGGTATTCAGAAACCCTGCTTCTGTCAAACGCGTTCACTCAAACCACAGGATGTATAATTTCATAAATAATTGCCAAATGACTGAAACCAGTGTGATTGAGTTGTTTGAGTACCATTTATCGGAAATTACTAAATAACTTGAACCATACTGAAACAAGAAACGAAAGCAAAGAAATATATTGGTGTACACTAGCTCGTGAAGAAGATATTGGACATGGGACATCACAGATTTGAGTAATGTACAATTATGAGTCGGATAAAATGTGCAACAGATCTGGAGAAATCAGCCATAACAAACAATTTCGAAGCACGTGGTTGGGTAATTGTGCATCCTGACGAGGACTGGAATATTTTTTGGGCTTCTGTTCAAAGTGTGCACATAATCTTTAACAATGACACATCATATAGATTATCAGATAACCAGGTTCTATCAAAAAATAAATTACCCTAACTAGTTCAGATTATAAACCACTTTCCGAACCATTTTGAACTTACCAGAAAAGATCTAATGGTCAGAAACATTAAAAGGTACAGACGCGAATTGGAGAAGGATGGGAATCCGTTTGCTGTGAAAGATGAGACTGGGAGGTATATCTTCTTGGATTTTATACCCGTCACTTATATGCTACCTCAGGATTACAATCTATTTGCAGAGGAATTCAAACGTAATCCCTCTTCTACGTGGATAATGAAGCCTAGCGGGAAAGCCCGTGGAGTTGGTATTTTCTTGATCAACAAACTCTCTCAACTTAAACGTTGGTCCAGAAATGGAAGATCAGGCTTGATTAGTGCAGCACCGATTTGCAGAGATGCTTATGTGATATCTAGGTATATTGAAAACCCATTGCTAATCGGAGGTAAGAAGTTTGACCTGCGTCTTTACGTCCTTGTTACTTCGTTCAGACCTCTCAAAGCATATGTATATAAACTGGGGTTCTGCAGGTTTTGCACTGTAAGGTATAACTCAGATGTCAGCGAGCTAGACAATATGTTTGTCCACTTAACTAACGTCTCAATACAGAAGCACGGAATTCATTATAACAGTGTTCATGGCGGTAAATGGACAACAGAGAATTTCCGCTTGTGGTTGGAGGGAACGAAAGGGAAATCTATATCAGACAAGCTATTTGATGAGGTTCATTGGATAATAGTACATTCCTTGAAAGCAGTTGCAAATGTGATGATAAACGACAGACACTGCTTTGAGTGCTATGGTTATGACATAATAATAGACGAAAATTTTAAGCCATGGCTTATCGAGGTAAATGCATCTCCGTCTCTGTCAGCTACAACAGCTAGTGATCGCATTTTGAAATACAAGTTAGTGAACGATGTTATTAATATTGTTGTACCTTGCGGGACGATGCCGGATGTCAAATCCAACAAAAATGTCACTAAAGAAGGAATGGGACAGTTTGATCTACTGTATGACGAGGAGAAGGCATTAGTAGAGTCTCTTGGAGTTACTAATGCTCAGCCGCAAAAACATCTAAACTCTTCCGGAAACATTCCCAATAATTTTTATCAAACTGGACTACGCGGAAGACGTATAAGTCGAATGGGTATAGCAAAATGAATAATAATAAATATTATATTGTATACTAAGCAGAGTTTTACATGTTCCTTTGTTATCTGACAACACACTTTTACCAGTTTCCAACTATAAACCATTATAAGATACCGAAAGAATTAAAATAATTGATACGAAACTGGAAATTCTCACTACTAAGATAAAACTCGTCCAAATGCAGCTGAAGATAGGTATAGAAGTCCACTTGTTGGTAATTATTGGAAACTAAAACGCAGCTGATTTTAGCAAACAAATCACGTTCTTCAGTGTTACTAGTGATCTGAGAAATTTTAAGAACCAGTCAGATTGTGTACAATCGTAAATTCGAAGTCAGGGATACAGAGAACAAATTGTGTCATAGTAAACACTAACTGACGTTTGATATCATCTTTCATGGACTTAATAAAGTAAACAGTTGGGGAGTTTTGAATTAAATTCATGAGTAAACAACGGTGTATTTAGTTTTATGCGGTAAATTTAGGGAAAACTTTAAAGATCGTTTGGAACTTGAAAGCCTAGGCTAATTTACAAAGTACTTTGAAACAACAAATTAGTCATCTATGTGGATTGTGTTTACTTATAGTACAAAAGGCTTATAGAATATTCGCAGTAAAACGAAGTACGGTTCATAGGATAGACAAATTTATTCACAAAAAGCCTAAGACTCATTAATAATATCATAGGATAAATATCTGGTAATCGATCTGTGTGATTTCTTAATAGCTCTTACCTCTCCATTAGAAAAACTAGATCGACACTTTAACGCTGCACAGCCATTCTACAAATAAACTTGCTTTTCGCTGCCTTTACGATTTTTATTTAGAAACACTTGAAGAACCTAAGTTACTGTGGTGCATTTAGCATTAAACGAATAGAGTTACATAACATTAGCATTGCAAGCTGTTAATCGAAGTTGCCGTAGGTGTACAAGTATTTTTGAGTTTTCAGGCAAACCCTCTTGTTGAGTTCTAATGAGCAGAAACATCGCTAACAACGCAGAGCCTTTCTGGTCTTATCACGAACTGCGTTAATACTGGCTAATCTATACTAAAAACCCCATAGCATGGCTAACACGATGCTATACACAATAACGTTAGTCATTCTATCTTGACTAAGAATAATTGGAATCTATAACCCCATAACTAAGTGGAGTTTTCGGACACATGATCAGGAAATTAAGTGGTTTTCAGATTGATTGTAATTCAAAAGACATGATTATTCCATAGGATTTTATAACATAGCGAAAGTGTGTAATGAATGCTAGTTAGGTCATAATACGGAGTATAAATACAAAAAAAATAGTTTTGCTAGCTTTTAGTAACTTTAAAGGCTGCTCCATGACCTGGAACAATGTAATCAAAATTGTCGATAATGAATTCTCGGCTTTTCTGCTGTATGCTTATATTGTTACTGGACGACTGCCATAAAGATGGATCGATTGTATCTTGTTCACATTCAAACAAGTCGCCCACTAAGGCAACACGACCGAATTGATCAATATCCTCTGCAATTACCGATATGTCTGTTAGGGTGTGTCCAGGTGTAGATACTATGTGAATACAAGAGTCAATCTCATAAGGCGTTTTGAGAACACTGAAGCAGTCTTTAAGACCTTGAACCTCGTAATTCTCCCCAACAATCCGAGTGGAATTCGGAAACAGGTGTAAACTTCCAATATGATCAATGTGATTATGCGTACATACAACAAAATCAATATCATGAGGATTTATTGCACGAGATGCAAGCTGAGAAATAAGCCATTGTGAATCCCATGGACTACCAGGGTCAATAAGGATCAATTTAGGTCCTTTTAGCAATGATATAGTACATGCAGAACTAAAATATTGATTTGAAATATTCTTTGTCCACCCAATACGAATAAAGTCAACCGAGTATTTCATTGATTATGTGATAAATAACCACATTGAGTCTGATTTCTTGGCTGAAAATCAAAGAATAAAGAAGCATCCATTATAATGATAGCTTCCGTAAATGTATATCAACAGCAAAAACAACACACTGCACTGAAGGATGATGAAGAGGTGTTCAATTTAATTTAATCAATTAACATTTTCACTTAAGAAGTAGATATACATACAATCATTGAGGGAATAATATAACAATCAAAATTTAGATTGACAAAAGATGGAGTTTTATTCACACGAGTTTAGTCAAAAGAAGTGAATAAGGCATTTAAACAAATACTTGATAGTGTTCCGTGAATGAGGCAAAAAAGCGCAACAAGTACCGTTAGATTATAATGATGATAGATGAATTATGTGATCCCATAAATGATTAACTAATATCATTTTCACATACTTTTCATCCATGCAGATAGCTTATATCGTTAGGTTACTCCTATTTAATGTAACAAAGCCGAACATGCATCTCTGATGAACACTAACAAGATAGAGTAAAACACAAATATGCTTCAATATCCAGCATATGCGAGTTTATTCGACTCCAGGAAAATCGGTGGGTCATCCATTTTCTAGCTATTTGGAAACCATTATTTACACTTTGGTCCAACAGTGATTGATTTCAATGACTAAGACCATAACCTGGTTATGTCCAGTTTTTTTATAACTAGTTCTATTACAATTAGTATTTTAATTCAAGGGAAACTGCGGTTTAAAATCTTATGACGCTACCCACTATATTTAACAGACATTTAGCACCCAACAACTGTATTGGAAACCACCTAGTTCGGTTATTTGTATGCAGTATAAAGAAGACATACGACCAAATATATGCAACCTAGGCATGTTATATTCTACACATGTAGGGTAACAAATAACTGGCAGTAGTATAATGTGTAGAAACAGTGTGGTGTTGCAACAAATTCTTCTCTCAGAAGTTTGTGCTGACGTTGTTCAGAAGAACAATAGAAGCTCCACGACAAAAACATCCAACTCAGAAAACGAAATACCACCACAATCATACGCCTGAGCTACAAATTTTGTCCACCATCTCAATAGTCGTTTTTGACTGTATTCCATATTAGACATTGGCATTAGGCCAGATGATATTGGGGAGCGCATGAAGTTTGTAGGCGGATACTTAGTGGTTCAGGCGTCAAACTTTTAGCCATTAAGTTCCACATCCGAACACCACTGCGCCTTCTTTAGTTTGGGTCACCAGGAAGTATTAGTGGCCTCACATTTTTGTGTGAGACATACCCAAGTACCTATTTAGTGAGTTAATTTGATTAAAACTAGCTGATTAAGTTTACTATAATCCACTATTCTAGAACCAAAAATGGTATAATCTATCCCTATTTATAGTACCTGAAGTCTGCTTGCTTTCATGAATTCGTATTTATTAACTATTAATCGAACTGCCATTGTGTTTACTGAAGGATGATTAATCACCTTCCTTACGAGTTATGCTGACCAATGAACGTATATGGCGTGTAAAAATTATTCTGAAATTTCATACCAGCCAACTTAGTAATTCTTGACGGCTATTTTTGAAGGATTATAAAATCCAAACCGTTGAATTATACCACTTTGCTGTTTCAAATCGGTCACGGCGACTACGATGACCTAACTGTATTTTAGTTGAATACTGAGTAACTAAATCACTGGTTTACACTGGTTGAACTGTTCTCTTGTGTTTTGCTCAAATGTTTAGCTTAAGGCACTGAGTTTACAAGTGAAACATTCACCAATAGTCCAACCACCATGATGTCCAGATCAACAACTTTGTTGAATCTAAACTACTACTTATTCTGATGACTAGTAAGATAACCTGACTGCTGTGTCTGAATTAGGTGGAGGAGACATTAAAAATGGTCGTCCAACCATTGAGCTAAACATAAATCAGCCTCGTCTTGTGAAGAAAACGAATTCTGCATGATCTGATATGTTGCCACTGGGTAACAGATTTCCAAGATAATAGTTTTTATTAAAAATCTTTAACAGATGATTTGCGAGATCTGTGACAGTAATGAAACTATAAAGTGTAACGACCCTTTGGTGCTTCTTTCTAGTTATCGCTATCGACTTGCCTTTTGATATTATTCCAATTACTATTCTCGTAATTCTACGCTAGTGGTCTAATATCAGAGATGTGAGATAGATTCAACAGACAGAAAAGGACAAAGACAACGGAAATTTCAATCATTATTTCTCTGGACAAACAGAAATATCAACGTAAAACAAAGATGCAGCGGTCCCATAGAACAGAAAAGAACTCACCAAATAAATAAGTAAAGATTTAGCCGTTATCAGGAGATTTCAAGTATTTATCCAAATATGCTAGTTTATCTCAATTATTAGGAAAGTCGAAGGTACGTACAATTATAAAGACAATATAGACTATCAGTGTTTCCAAGTTACAGAAATGTACTGGGAGTATTATAAACGAGTAAGTTAAAGTGCTAAGTGATATTGAAAGGATTAGAGTTACGATAACTCAGCTAGTGACGGCCTAGCGTGTCCATTTTTCTTGATTTAAATTCAGCGGAAACTAAACCATAATTATGTTGTTTACCCTTACTAGGGCACTTATACGCTAGTTTGATGGGCATGGTTAACATGACGCAACCTAGGCAATAACATTAGGAACATTAGTGCCAGTAGTTTAGTTAAGAGCTCAACATGATAGAAAATTAGTAAAACTGACAACAGAGAATTTTAAAATTACACTACCTACATGTAACACGTGACTGGAAGATGAGGCTACAAATTAAGTACAGCATTTGCAAACACCGCCTCTTTCGTGAGTGTCAAGAGTGTAACGCATTCAAAATCTTACGCTACCAAATTCGAGTTCAGATTATCAGTTTGCCTTGTTCTCATACATGTGTTGTTTCTGATTGATTTCGTAGTTAAATGTAAGTGCATTCTGTGTAGTTACTGAGTCGTTGGCTCACTTTTTCTCTTGTTCTTTGCTCTCCCAAATGACCTCACCCTCAACAGACACCATACCATCAGGTTAGCCACAAACGAAGTATTGAGGTGGTTGAGAAAATTGTTGTTCAGGTGGATGATTGTGTTGGAGTTTCGTTCTCTGAGCTAGGGGGAACGAAACTCCATCACAAGCAAGGTAAAATATTTTGCGAGTACTTTAATATCAGATGGACATCTTGATGCAGGTGCAGATTTACTTGATGTTTACTTTTACAGGACCTTGACGAAGCTGCAAGTATTTTACAAGCTCTGTTTATAAAACTGAACGCGAGTCCTTTTTCTAACTTTCATAAGAATTTTCTTATAGAACTGCACAAATCTGTTGCTAAATTTGTTAATTTTACTATAAAATTGGTAGCTGTTTGCATCTGTGATTATTTCTTTTCCTGTTGCTTAATATCTGTGAAGTTCAACATTTTAAACCGATACACCTCAGTACCATTCGCAACTTCTTTTTCATACTTTTCGTATCACTTCAGGAACGCTATGGTATCGAGATTATGTTTTCTATGATATTTTTCTACGAATACGTAACTGTCATGGTTCTCAGTACAGAATAATGCTTTTCCATTAGGGATACTTATAGAAAGAATAAATGGAACGTCTAGAGATTGTAAAGTTTAGTGTCACTCATTCAAGTAGACCTTTCCTGGCTCCTTCACAGCTGTAAAAATTGGTTCCACACTCTAAAATCTTTGCCTGTTCTATATTTTGGTTAGATCACATACATCGTATTAATATTAAAAGTAGATGAAAAATTAGTCCCATTATCATTTTGACAGGCTGATTTTAACTTCTCATGGTTTTCAGTACATGTAGTTATTATCAATAACTCATTATTTTAAAAACCTTATAATTACCTGTGAAATGGTGGCAGCGTAAATTTCATCTTGTTCTCTTCTAGATCAATGAAGCGTCCCCTAAAAGCTATACAACCCACTAATGATGAAGAGGACGATTCAGGAAACTTTAAGAAAGGTTATTTGTTGAAATTACTAATAATTTAGCCGTGCAGTAATCTGCAAAGGTAAAGCACCAGTCGATGTTGCATGTGTCGCTAAAGTCAATTCAGCTTATGTTTATTATGAAGGTGATGATATTTACGACGTTATGTTAAATCAAGTAATAAAAAGTATTGTTTTTCAACAATAATATGGACTCCTATTTTAGACTAATGTCCAAAATAATAACAATAAATATTACATCATACAGCTCTTAAAAGACGAAAGTATAAGCAATTATTCAGTTTGGTTTCGCTGGGGCCGAGTTGGTAAACCTGGCCAAAATAAACTCGAAAGTTTTGGTGGTAATTTACAGGCTGCTAAGGATTGTTTTGAAAAAAAGTATGTTGAAAAGTTCCCATGGATGTAAATTTAATTAAATAAATAGATTTTTTGACAAAACACTAAATCAATGGGGAGAAAGGATGAAGTTCATAAAACATAAGGGGAAATATGATATGGTTGAAATTGATTATGGCGTACAGGTTAGTCTTTAGTATAGTTTTTATATTGACTTTTAAGGATAAAAAAGCAATCACAAAGAAGAAGAAAGTTAAAGAAGTTAAATCACGACTCCCTGTTGCACTTCAGGTAATTCCTATGTTAACAATTATTCTATAAAAATGGCCGTTTTCTGTAATTTTATTAGTTCTTTGTAAAAAATATTAAGTGTAGCTTATAAACGTAATGCAAAACCACAAAAATACTTTAATCCAAACTTTTTTCTGATGAGAAACCACGAAATGTAATAAATTCGTATTATTCTGCCTCAATTGTTGGTCTTACCTTATTTAAATTTGTAAACGGAACCAATTTCATGAAAGATTCTGGCTCAGTCTCACAGTATGGAGTATGAATTCATAGCTCTGATCAAAAGTGTAAACTAAGACCCGACATTTAGAATACTTGAATTAAAACTTCACTCAGCATTTAAACGACTGTTTATAGTTATTTTCTCAAGCCGTTAGACTGAGTGATCAAATTGCAAAGACTCATACCACTCGAATTATATGCATGAGTAGTAGATCTACGACAATCAAATAGTTATCAGAGAAAGGCTAGTTTTTATTGAGTCCATTTTACCAAGTGTTGAATGTAAATATGCCATGGATATGCAGAGTTGGCCAATTCTTTTTTCTATAACACCTTTCAAACCGAGATTACCTAAAGACAAGTCAAACCAGAAGTCAGGAATGAAGTAGTTCGAAGGTATATTCAAATGATTGGTTGGGATGTCGAGGAGTTAGTGAATTAAGCTTGCTAGTTGGTGCGAAGAGATGCGTTGCATAACGTACCCAACAGTGATCTGATGTGAATGCGTGATGGAGCGCCTTTTTTTAGTGTCCATCAAAACTAATGAGTCAGCATTAACGTGGAAGACTTACAGGACCGTTTTTTTGGTGCTACAGCTCACTCTCCCTAGTGGAGTAGTGATCACCTTATGGCGCAATCAACCAGAAGTTGAGACCCAACGTGCACGATTTTGGTAAACACTTCTGATAGCTTGCTTCGTCCAGCAGTGTCTAGTTGTCTCTTTACTCTGAGGAGGCGTGTCGTACATTACTTACCTACGCCTATTATCCCTAGTGGAGCATGGGCTTCCGACCGGGGTTCTCCATCCATCTCTGTCCTGGCCCTTTCTTTCCAATCCTATCTAATTGCTGTTCATTCATATCCTTCAATTCTCAGCGTAATGTGTTTTCTGGTGTACCTCTTCCCCCTCGGTCTTGAGGATCCCAAATTAGGATTTTACTAGTGATACAGATGAGTACCTTTCACAATGTTTCCTATCTATCTATAGCTCATTTTCCTGATTCCTTTCTCAGCTGGAAGCTGATTTGTTCTCTCCCACCAATTCCCGAAACAGAGTTTACATACTTTAAGTTCTTTCTCCCGGTTAGTGCGGTTGAGAAAATTTGTTTTCAATGGGATGGGGTCTCTAACCCCACACTCCACCCTCCTATACTCGGGTTTGGCACACCGGCAGTAACCGTAGAAGGGCTGCAGGCGGAGTTATATGGTACTTAATAATAATATATGTATAAATGTACGACGACAAAGTCAATTTTTCGCGTTTACCTTCCGTCTTTCCCAGTCCTAAAAATGGGTAAAATGCAAATGTGGGTGTTTGTTAAAATACATTCATGATTATGTAAGCCAGCGAAACGTGCAAAACTAAGGACTAGTGTATTTGCGTAAACGTACTATGCGACAGCTAGAAATATAACACACAAAACGTTACTTTGTTTCTTTTTAAGTAATTATACTCATACAGGCATATTAAAAATACATCAACCTATTTGATTTTAATAAAATACATGGGAGCATATGAAATTACTTGCTGGTTTTCGACACAACAAAAATTCAAGATGCAAAGAAAGAGTTGTGGAACGCGCAAAAGCTAAAGAAGAGATGTGCTTTTAATATGCCCTACACTCAGTAGTTGTTAAGATGCTCTGGAGATCGCACAGATCTTCCAGAGCGCGTCGTTCTAGGTCGTTTTATGGAAACGAACGAAGTTTCGTTGTGGTCGTTACTGGTCGGAGATTGTATTGTAGTTGTGGGGGTTGTGTCCTTCGTTTGCATGTTAGGGAGGTCGACAGAAAATGGATTTCCTTCTAAATAGGCGGCTTTAAGCCTGTCGATGCTGTTATTTTTTTCAATCTCGTTCGTATCAGTCGTGTAGTACGTAGGTTCGCGATCAAGAACTTTGTAAGGTCCTTTGTATACGGCTTCAAGTGGTCGATGCAATTGGTCATGATGTACGAAAACGTGTGCACCGAGTCATAAGGCGAGTTCGACAAATACATAATTTGCTTGAGGTCGAGTAGAAACTGGCCTGACTGAATGCATTATATTTTTAAGCCTGCTAGTGTGGCAGTTGGGATCTACATCCGCTGAAGCAGGTGAAAGATCTATGAATTATCCCGGATGTCGTAAGCGAATTCGGCTTCAGTCCATCCAGTAAGTATCCCTAAATCTTAGCTATTCAGGAGCTAGTCGTTGAGTTTTTAAGAATGTAGGTGGTCTTGCAGTCTTAAAGGGAAGTGCAACACTACCTAGAATTCACTGTAATTGCAGTCGTATTTGGCACCTGTCGAGTATTGGTTGAAAGAAAGGACCGAATTTTTGTAAAACTATAACCAGGCATAACCTACAACCTGAGAATGAAATTACACAAGCGGGTAATTCAGTATTACCGTCTGCATTAACACATCTGCCACAACAAATAATTAGTGAATAGGTTTGCGTAAACCCTATGTCAAGTTAAACACATCTTTTTCCACTGGTGACGATTGGTTTTCCGATTGGAGATAAAAATCCGGATCGCGTGAACAATCGTTTGTGTTTGCTGGAAGGACGCTAGCCTCTGCACCACTGTTAGCGAGATAGCAGATGAACTACTTGGCTGACAATTTCTAGGCGTACCTATCATATTTTCTAATTTCAGTCGATCCGAATGTTCAACGTCAATTTGACCTATCATTCTTGTTTGATAATGTCTATGTAACATCAGTATTACTCACCCGGCTATTTTACCATACGTGAGCAATGGTTTGAATAGGTAGCTGCAGGCTACTAAACTATCCCTTTGATCCATCATTTTTATTAAAGAATAAATCACCGTCTGATTTTTCAATCTAACTGTTAATCATCTTAGCTCCAAAGACATAATCAGAGTAGATTTTATTCTTTGTAAAAGTTTTCAAAAAAGCTATTTAAGAGTCTGAACTGGATGGAACTTCTGAAGGAAATTAGCTCACTCAGCCAGATTGAGATCAGAATTAAGGAAAAGGAAAATATAATACTTTCATATTATATTAGCTGACAAAAATAAACCTGATTTTATAGAAAACGATGATCATTTTAAGTACTGGTTACTAAAATGATTTGTTCGCATATTGTTTTGATTCGTGTAAAGGCTCTTTGCTATAATGCTATATAAACCTGTAGCAAGCAATTTTCTTAACGATGATTGTTGAGGTCATATAAGTTTCCCTATCCTGAATCGTATATCTAACACTTCAGGGTTTTTATAGTTTTATTTGGTAGACTGAGTTTTATTTCTAAATATTTGGTATCTCCCTCATTTGTAGAGATTTTATTTAGTAGGTTTCTTGAATGTATAAATGTACAGTCCACCGTATCAGGTTTATGCTGTATATCAGAGCTTCGACTCATTATTACTTTCCCCTCATAAAGTTCCAAGTACACATTCTAAAACTTGCACAAGTTTTCATTACCGATTGATCTGTTAAGTCTAATTCAATTTCATGTTATGTAATTATTCGAGATATACTTTTTGAAAAATAGTCAGTGAATATTTTTCTCATATTTTCTACTACATATTACAAAGAATTCTTACAAAAATAGTATTTTGTATATGATACAAGTATTCCGGTGGATAAACCACCCATTATTGTAATTTCTCATAAAATTTAACCAGCGGTGAATGGACCTCAATACTAACTATGTCGATATATTTGATTCTTGGGTATCTAAAATATCATGCAAATCATCATGTGCTCACTAGCGACATGCTCAATGAGGAAGTTTCTCCGAGTTCTAGTCAGAGGTCGTGACCAGTGAAATTCTACCCTGTTCGAGTGTGAAGCAGTGCTCACCGAAGACAGCGGGTGAGGTTGCGAAATACCGTAAATTGATCTAAGTTAAATATGAACACCGGTAAATGCTGGCTCAGTGGTCCGGAGGTTAGACATTCGCACACAAGACTGAAAGGACTGGGTTCAGTTCCTGCGAGTGGCAGGAATCGGGGCTGCGCACTGCTGATGAGTCCCATACGAAGACGAAACGGCCGTTCAGTGCTTCCGGGTTTCTAATGGTGGTTTAACGTTCATCTATTCATTATTCCAAAAAGTGATGTTTCACTGACTTTCCCATCAATTTGTGTTGAATGTGTAATTCTTTATTTTGTAGGCGCTCATAAAATTGATATGTGATTTTACTAATATGGAACATGCCATGACAGAACTAAAATATGATTCACGTCGTGCTCCTCTAGGAAAACTTAGTCAATCACAAATTCGTGCAGGTTACACAGCATTGGATACTATATCGAAAATGATTAGTGCTTTGTCAGATTTAAGTCAAAATGGTGATACAGCAACAGAAACTAAATCAAGAGGCCGAGGAAAACGTGTCGTCAAATCGAATGCAGGTGATAAACGTAAATTTGAAGAACAATTACTGTTGGCCTGTAATGATTTCTATACACGAATTCCTCATGATTTTGGGTAAGAGATGGTATATATATGTAACTATTACAATTCGCAAAAATAAAAAAAACTGAATTGATATGTTGTATAGTTGATAGGTTTCTTCTTAGATCTGATATTTCATAAGTAAGGTTCTTTTACTTTTTCGTATACTGTGAATATGTGCATGTTTATTGATGCTTTCGACTGAGTATTGTTCTTCCACTCTTTGTGTTCTCTCTAATTCTAACCTTCTGAATTCCTCATAATCTCTATTCTTCTCCTTCTAAATTTATCTCACTGAATTATACTTCTCGAATCATATCTTCGCTCCCTGATCTTCTCCATTGCTGCTAATACTTCTATTATGGCTATCACTGTTGGATTTGAACTGACAGTTGCGTCTCTGTGCTGATGTGGTATGGCAACCTGAACTGATGTACTTACGTACGAAGTTCTGTGTTGTATCTGTCTGTCTGTCTGAGCATTGTTCTGGCAGATAGATTCGCTTTTCAGGCAAGCATGTTTAAACGGAGCAGGAACAATAAAGTTCGCAAAATAAAATGAATTCACTATATTTCACTGTTTCTCCATACTTTAGTTTGTGAAGTTGAGATAAATGTTTGAAACGTAATCAAATTCGTAATAGTTAGAAGAAACGATGAAACTTTTGCGAAGTGTGTATAGTAAAGAAATATGGACAGGAAAGTATTTAAACTGTAACAACTTTTACTCTATTGCTGACAAAAGGTCGTCTAATCAAATCGCACTTCAGTAGAGCTAGAATGTTGTGTTCAAACGGCTAAATAAATGAGAAACTGCTTGTTCTAGCGAAATAATTCATAAAAAACCGAATACCCTGAGATATTTATTACGAAATATGAAAAACAGTATCCCAAACGACATTGCAACTGCAACACATGCTTGATACATCTAGATTGTTACGCTGGTTAGGTCTATATAATGTCCACCCGAACGTATAGCGCTAACTCTATTCCCCAATGCCATTTGTTCATTTTAGACCATGTGATTCTTACGTTAAAATCTTCACTACAATGGATATTGGTACCGTACTCTCTACCTTTCATCTTGTCAACCTCCCCCAACTGCTCTGATATGGTGTTTTTTTTATAACGTGGATCCGACCATACATTTTATCCCGATTCACGTTATTTATAATCAAGTTGATAAATTTAGTTATGTATGATATCTTTATACCCAACGATTACAGTTATTTTCCCGACCGTATCTACTACCTTGATGTGGTGGTCGGGCTTGCCTACCGTGATGACCCAACCGGGCTATACTGGCTGTAACATACGTTCCCTTAGGTCCTACCATGCCAGGCAGGTCGATTGGAGAACGTTAAGACAAAAAGCGGCAACTTATGGTCTGAGGGCGGAGTCTTACTGGGGGGTGTGACACCAGTTGGGAGGTGTCTCCTTCGGAAAACCAGCATCTGCAGCGATGCTGCCTTCTCACAAGGAATAAAGGGGTTAGAAAGAATCCATCCCGAAAACTGTCACACCTTACTCCACGGATTTCTGTCTCTGTTAGTAAGGCTATTTGAAGAGAGAAGCTAACATGTTAACTTCTCTTTTCGAATTTATTTTACTGGATTATACTTGTTGACTAATATCTTCGAACCCTAATCTACTCTCCATTACCGCTAATATTTCTACTACTGTGGAATTCGAGCTGACAATTGCATCTTTGTGTGCTAATGTGGTATTGGCAACTTGAACTGATGTGTACGTACATGTACAAAGTTCTACATTGTAGCTGACTGACTTACTGTTATTTCGATAAAAGATAGATGTTGACTGTGTTTATGCATTTGTTTTATTCTCTACCTAAATTTTCTTACATAGTATGCGTATACCACCAGTTATTCGTACAATGCCTGAAGTGAAAGCAAAAATTGAATTACTAGAAGCATTATCTGATATTGAATTTGCTGTAAATATTTTGAAAAATAATCAATCATCTACTCAAAATATCATTGATGTCAATTATAAACGATTAAATTGTGACATTCAACCTCTACGATCAACTGATCCAATGTATTCGGTAAGAATACAATTATAACAATGAATGAATCCATTCATCTCATTTCATTGGTTAATTTTAATTTAAAGGACATTGTTAACTAGGAGGTAGTCTGATGTACTCTGTATCCTATTCCACAACTTACTAGCAGAAACTAGATCATTATAAGTGAGATATGATTATGTAATCACCATTCACACTTGACTGATTGTATAATTAAACGGAACACAGCAGATGAGGATGATTTAGGTTTATTTGATCCATTTCTAAGCGAGCATTCGTAGACAAATCGATTCATGTTCATCCTATGTGTGTGTGTGTGTGTGTGTGTGTGTGTGTGTGTGTGTGTGTAGGTATAACAATCCGACCAAAAAAGATTTAGTATACAGTCATATAATTAAGTAAACTATCATTGATCAGCTAAAACTAACTTCATCTTACGTAGGTATACTAACTTGTTCCATGTTAGTTATATGTGTGACGATATAGTTGTATGAGATAAACCCGGGAAAAAACACCTCTTATATCGTTGGGTGTGTTATAATTCTCTCTTTATTACAACCCAGCTATTCCTAATGCTTAGTATTCTCGGACACCAATTCACTCGAAACGTTATCCCAAATCAGAACACAGTTGAACAGGAAAAGAGATTCTATCCCGATAACAAGGTTAAATGGAAGTAAGAAGCTCAATAGGAATTAAGCTTACGTTACCTTAGTGTGTGATTGTACCAGTTAGAACTAAGGGCTCTAGACTATAAATAGAAAAGAAAAAGTGGGGTTTTAAAAAATCGTAGCTGAAATTCTGACTGGCGAACTTAGCAGGTGATATTGATTAATTGATTGCTCAGACAGCAGTAACGGATTTGATACAAATGAAAGGTTATTTCCATCATGTAGTATGCCAATCTGAACTGATGTACGTACGTACGAAGTTCTACGTTGTAACTAACTGACTGACCAGAGTCTTATGGAGAATGATGTGGGGCATACTGATAAACAGTTCCAGCTTGGAGAGCAGAACATTGTTCCTTAATTCTCAGTGGTTCTTTATTTAAATTCTTCACAAGACCACCGTTGTCAATAACTACCGACTGATTGATAAGACTATAAAAAAATCAAAAAGAAAAAGATTTGACAATGACCTTAACACCAACTTGTATATTTGATTCGTATAAAATATATTGTAACCGAGTGCCATAAATAGTATGCACTACGTTTTGAATAATATTTGTATATGTAGACTGGGATGCTTCCAGAGCATTAAAGCTGAAACAGGTGAAGTTTTCCAGGAGGACCACTCCTCGAGCAGTAAAACAACGTCATTAGATCTTGTCCCATTGTTAGCGATGATCAAAAATAGATCCGTATGCAATTCGTTCCTCTAGGGTCCTGGATCTAATGGGCGTCAAAGGTTTGAAATCATAGTTGTTCAATTCCTCTAGGCAATTCCTTCTTACCCACAAATTTACTGACGGAAGTATTCAAATAGTTAACGAAGTTACACTGATAACTATTCCTTATGTTCAAGCCAAAAGTCAGCAGATAGGTAGGCATTGAAATGTGAAATTAAAATTGTTTTCCGGAATCCAATTCATTTCATTATACTCTTCCCATTACTTTGAGTAATTGTTCTTTTTCTAACTGGGGATTTTTTTCTCTCTCGTTTATTATCAAAGTTGTTAGCCGATTACATGCATGAAACACATGGAGTCACTCATAATTGGTATACATTGGAAATATTAGATGTATTCGAATGTCGAAAATCTGCGGAACAAGAGAATTTTAAAGATTACGGAAATAGGTAATTGAAAGAAGAAGAACAAAAAGAAGAGCTATTTCACTGTTTTTTTTTTGAAATTTTCATTGAGAGGCAATTTGTTGTGGTATTTTGGTTGAGAACAAGTTACTAGGCTTCGTTGTGATTTTGTAACACATCTAACAGAGATTTTAGTAACTATGATTGACTAGCTGTCTTTTACTGTATATATTTTGAAGGCATGCAGTCAGAGGATACTTTTTTTGGTAACATTGAACAAAATCACACTACCGACATTCATTTGAATTCACTTCATTAGATGAAGAATTTTCACTAAGCCGTTCAGATTGTAGCATAAAACCTTGACTGATTCTTAGCAGTACTGATAGAAAAAGGGATAATACTGCCCCTAACTCAAGTTTCATCATATGGTCGGAAAAATGAAAATTTCGCTATTGCGAGAAAGACGTGTCCCGACATGACACAAAGGGTATTAAATATATTTGAGCCCATTGGCTTCAAACTAGGTTGCATCTCTTACTACCCTATGCCATATGATGTATATACCATGAGTTATATTGCTATATAGAACTGGTTTCCCTATGAAACTAGAGGTTTGTTATGAACATTGTGGATGGTTTGGCATTATTTATTTGGTAAGTTTTGCTAATTGTTCATATACAAAGGTAATAAAAATGAAGCGCTGTTGTGTATTATGGTCAAGATTGTCGAAAGGTTTCAAGCGTAAAAATATTGATTTACAAATTGATGGGTGTTATTTAGATTTCATTGATTTTTCAAGTATTCAATAAAAAGAGGTTACATTATTCAGCAAAGTTATCGAAAACTATCAACAGCCCGCGTAATGCAGCAGTTTTAATATTCAATCATAGATGTTTCCGAAGCATTGCTTGAGATCAGGTAAGCAAAGCTGGGGTTAGAAAAAGTGTACTAGGTAAGAATTGTAAATCAATTGTTGAAGTAGTGAATCTTCATAAGTTGATGTAATTGAGACGTGTCATGTTTGCCTAGCCACCGACTACCTTGACCAGCGATGTTATCCAATGTGGGGATAGGTTGGAAGAAAGCTAGAGATGGCCAAACCTAAACATAAAACAAATCTACGAAGTCACTAACAACTGGACTGAGCCATGTTAGCTGGTGTAGACTACCAAAATGGGGTCAACGAGACAGTGATAACCGGTGGTTAGAGACCTCAAATTATGCGTCTCATGATCGCTTGCAACGGCGCAAATTTATCCAGTATTTGTCTTCTTTTTAATTCTAATCTTCTGACTTCCCCATGACATTTTTTTCTGTTTTTGTATTTATTTCACTCGCTTATACTTCTCAAATCATATATTCAATCCTCAATCTTTTACATTACTGCTATGGGATTTGAACTAAAAATTGCATCTTTACGTGTTACTGTGTGGTATGACAACTTGAAATGATATATATACATACTTACCAAGTTCTATATTGTATCTGACTAACTGATTTTAACAATTCAGTATGTAGTTTTCATTGCGCTATTTAGACGAACTTATCTGTTTGCCTTAAAGCTCTGTTACAGAGATGGAATAGATTTCGTATCAATGACACTTTTATTATATTTCATAAACTTAACTATCATTTAATAATTTACTCTAGCCATAATTTCAAAGATGAATACTATAGTTTAGTTATTTATTTCATTCATGCATTCACTGATAGTTTCGTGTTATTCTCATTATAGGATGCTTCTTTGGCATGGAAGTCGTCTAACTAATTGGGTTGGTATTTTAGGAAGAGGTTTACAAATTGCTCCACCTGAAGCTCCATGTAATGGATACATGTTTGGTAAAGGTGTATATTTTGCTGATTGTTCAACGAAATCAGCTAATTATGTTTATCCAACTCAAGCTAACAATGTTGGACTTATGATTGTTTGTGAGGTAAATTCCTTGTTTTTTATGACCGAAAACAAAAGTGTTGTAATTTGTGTAAGTATTAAAGTACTTTAAAATCATGAGTCGATCAATGTTAGAACACTATTAGAAACTCGGAAGCTCTAAACGGCCGTTTCGTCCTGGTATGGGACTAATCAGCAGCAGTGCGCATCCGCGACTCCCGCCACTTGCAGAAACCAAACCCAGGACCTTCGGTCTTGCGCGCTAACGCCTAACCCTTTTGACCACTGAGCCTTCAGTGTTAATATCCAACTTCAATCAGTTCACGGTATTGCACAACCTCATCCACTGTCTTCGGTAAGCACTACTTCACACTCGAACAGGGTAGGACTCCACTGGTCACAACTTCTGACTAGAACTCGGAGAAACTTCCTTATCGAGCTAGTCACTTGTAAACACATGATAATTTGCATTATAGGGTCGGGTAATATCAAAGTTAAACATTGACACCGTCGTATACCGGCTCAGTGATCTAGAGGTCAAGCGTCCGTGTACGAGTCAGAATGTCCTGGGTGGAATTGCCGTGTCCTGACATGGATGCGCATTACCGATGAGTTTGATACTAGGACGACACAGCCGTCCAGTGCTTCCAGGTTTCTAATGGTAACCTGACAATGATCGATTCATGATTTCAAAGTATTTCAACCATCTTAACAACCCTATAGTGTATTAAAGTAATCAAAACCACGTAATTACAAATTAAGGCAGGTAAAATCGGCATTAATCCGCAATCCGGCTTATACTGAGTACATTCAAAATAAAACGAAACAATTCATAAATACTTTCTTGATTTTAATTTGTTTTACAGCCCCTAATGAAAACTATTATCTTGAACTTCTGATCACTTTGGGCAACAATACGATTATATTTGGTTTGTATTACCTTCGCTCTAAACATAAAATATTGCTTCAATATTAGTTTGCATCAACGCCTAGACTAATGACCTAGTAGAAGTACTTGAGAATATTGACCACTTTATTCTCATAAACTCAATCGAGTTGGTATTTGATGAAATCTTTGCACGGATTTACAAATTGTTGCTGCTCTTTTTAGCTATTGTCACTTATGGTATATTTGAGGTGCGCACCTGTCAATGCATACCTTGCAGCAGTCTGTTCTTTTATAGTTAGTTAATGGCTGACAAAGGTGATCTGCAAACTAAAAGATATTCTTTGGTTACTAGTATTCGATTATGTAAATTTTCGAAATATTGCTCAGGTATAACAGAATAAAAATTGGAGCAGTGTTGATATCTTGCGTTTGACTAGTTAGTCATTCGCTACCTCATCTCATAATTTCGGCTGCAATAGATTCAGTCGATAAAAAAAGATAAACACCTCTCATAAAATTAGTAACTGTTATATTTTTTTAAGTGCAGACTACCTTATTGACGTTGTGATCAATTTCATCAATGGATATATAAGATCTATCTAGGGCAGTTGGAACACTGTATAAAAACCAATAGTGCACATGAGATTCAGTGGGAAGAAATGGCGTACGAACCCATTGTTGGTAACCAGCTACCGTGAGGTCGCTCCCATGAACGTTACCCCCACTATCTGGGTCAAACGCTCAGATATTGAGTGACCCCCGAAGAAAACTACCTGCTTTGACCTGGGCACCCAAAAAGTATCCCAACTCATACACAAATTCAATAATTTTTATTTATCGGTTAAGGCGTTCGCGCACAATACCGAAGGTCCTGGGTTCGAATCCTGCGGGGTGCAGGAGTCGTGGATGCGCACTGCTGAGGAGTCCCATACCAGGACGAAACGGCCGTCCAGTGCTTTCAGGTTTCTAATGGTGGTCTAACATTGATCGGTTCATGGTTTCAAAAATGTGTAACTTAACAATCTTCACAACCCCGTAATGCAAATAACAAAGAGCCTTGACATTGTTGATATAATCATGTACTTGGTAGATCTAATCCCTTATTTTAATTCAGACTATACTAATTACTTTGAATTTCCTAATCTGTATTCAAACAAAAATCAATATCCTTTTTATATTCTATTCCATTGAAATTATCATAAATTTTCTATATTCTTATTTTTTTCTCTCAATAACCAAAAGGTGTCATTAGGCAAACAACGAGAATTATATCAATCATGTTCTAATGCACATGAAAATCTCACTGATTATCACAGTGTAAAAGGTTTAGGCAAATGGCGAACAAATCCTGAAACATGGAAAACTTTGTAAGAAAAGAAAACAATGTTGTTTTCTGCTTTGCATATATATACATATGTTAATTGATTTCAATTGTTTTTTTTTGTATAGATGTTCATTTGAAATTTCAGATTAATTAAACATTTTTCTTTTGTTACTCTATGCTTTATCACAACATTGCAAGGATTGTTAAGTGAGTAGTGAGTACATCACGTGACTGCTAGTAGTAAACTAATTCATTGATTTTCCAATTTTACTGAATAGGTTTCATCACATTATGTAAAGTTTGTTTTTGTCTAAATACTGAAGCTTGATGTAATTCATTCTAGATGTTATCGTTAGTTAGTCGATGAGACACAACGTGAAACATGGTATTTATTGTGTAATGGTTCAAGTCGTCGTTACATAACTTTCGGATAGTGAAATAGAAGTGCAAGAAAAAATAATACTTCTCCCAGACGCCCCTAGTACTGCCGAGAGTGTCGAGAGTTTGCTCTTTCTTTTTCTCCAAATGCTCTCATATGTCCATGCGTATATAACCACTTTAAGAGAAATCCTGTTGACTGCCTTCTTGTAGCTGGGGTGTTCTTTACGAAATTGTGAGGATGAAAAGCGAATGTCAACTGCTCTAACCGGGTCAGTAGACACGGAGAATCCTTCTACATCACCTGGTTCCAAACAACTGATGCACAAATACTCCAGGATCCTGAGGGAACGAGTAGTGTAAGAAGAAAACATTGTTTGTCGCGGACTACCATGGGACTGCACCTCCGAACCTTGTCCTACTGCATTGTGGATTAGATTTCTGAGTCAAAGGCCCGGGGTATGGCAGCACTAAAAAGACCACTTGCTTCGGTTTGGGCGTCTAGTCAGTATTCGAGCCTACTTGCAAATTCAATAATTTATGTGGTGCATCAATGTTTAGGTTCTCCTTCGTAACAATGTTTCTGTTTAAATAAATAATTGGTGCAGTAGAAGTAGTGTGATTTTCAGTGATGTAGGACTGTGTTAATGAAAATTATTGAACCATCGGGCTTTTCCGATGATGAACTTCTTAGGACGGTAACTAGCACACAACAACACTCCAATGTTAATCATCTACACGTTACCACGTTACGATAGATCTTTCTGATAAAAGTAAAAGATTGAAATACATGGGCTCTGTCTATATGGTGGGAATTACTAACCCTCGGGGGGGGGTTGCATAACATAATTAGCAGACTGAAAATAGCATCAAATAATCACAATGGTTGAGTAGGAGCAACCAAGTCAAATATGTTTGTCATTTTTTGAAGTTATTGGCTCTGTTAGTCTGAGCTATGTTGGTTAAGTGTAGACTACATGTTTGGAGACTGAGAGATACCTGGAATCAGTAGTTCCAGACACTTTGTAACATGGTTTAAAATTGATCATATTGAATGATACAGTGGCATTCACTTTTTTTATTATTTCCTTATGAATCTTATGTTGCAGTGTTCCCTCATATACATCATCGTGTTATTCATTATTGAACTGAATTCTCACTATTTTGACATTCTAACTAATATTAATGAGAAAATGTTATTTCGATTTTTCTGTTACTCATTTTGTGAATTTCATCTCATCGTACTCGATGTAGTTTTTATAAATTGAACTAACCCACACGCTAGTAAATTAATTATAATTGACTAACTGTCATTTATGTTTCCTATGTCAAGTTTGTAGTAGACAATATTTTCGTGAAAACATTTAACTGATAACTAAACGACAACACATTAAATATTTTTCATTATAAAGTTATGAAGATTGTTGTTTATTACTGAAATTCGAATAAATCTTTTGTGCGTATGACCGAAGGTCCTGAGTTCGATTCCCGCGAGTGGCAGGAGTCGTGGGTGCGCATTGTTGATGAGTCCCATACGAGGACGAAATGGCTGTCCAGTGCTTCCGGCTTTCTAATAGTTGTACAACAGTGACTGATTCACATTTCAGTAATACAGACAGTTAACATACAGTATTTTTTGGTAATCTTTTTCAACAATATTTTGTATTGACTGCTTGAATCTTCTCAGTGATGTTTAGGACTAAGATTGACCAGTCTCTTTGAGATACATGCATTCTATGCGGAATGCCTCAAAATTGTAGTAGAGTTGGATAGTTGCTAGCAGTGGAATCATGAACTCGCATTTCATTCTATTTGGGACTTGTCAGCTAAATGTACCTGCATCTCAGAGTCGAGGTTCACTCCGGCAAAATTCAAACAACCACTACTTTATTGCAGAAGCAAGTTGCTATCTGGACTCAGTAGCTAAGTGGATAAAAAGCGACGGTGTTTGAAGCAAAAGGTATTGGATTCGAGTCCGGGAGTTACCATCACTTGTGAGCTGCAGATACATCGAACTATAGATGAGTCTCAAATAGAATGAAATACGCATCTATGACTCAACTGGTAGCCACTATTCACCCATGTTTAATTGATATTTTGCATAGTTTCATTCTTTCACCAATTCTTCTCCTCTCTTCATACTAGAGACGATGGTGTTATAGTACCATGTGGAAAATTAATTCAAGCACCTGAAACTGAAGCAAATAAATGTGTCTTACAATTCAATGAATATATTGTTTATCGGGTCAATCAAATTCGTCTACGTTATTTGGTAAAAGTCAAATTTAATTTTAATCACTAAACTCTACTATCTCGTTCTCTTCTCTCTCCTCTCTATGTCAACAAAGATTTCTATATGTGTTACTGTTACTGTTATTGTTTTATTTATAACCGAATTTTGATATAACTATTTTTGATAATAATTATTTTTTTTTTGACAATTATATTTTATTTTTTTATTTTTTTTAAATAAGCGAGATAAGATTCAACAATTATTGTATATTTTATTCATTAATGAAGAGAAAAATCTATTTGTTTTTTTTTCTGTCAAATAATAAGTTTTAAAGATTCCCATTGTGAAAATTAGAACAACACATATAAGCGAACAATATTGTTTTCGATTAGATCGTCATCAGGCTTTACTCTAATATACATGAATATTTATATGAAAATGTTAAACCAATCAAGGCAATTTGAGTGATAATCACAATGAAATGAAAAAGATTACGTAACTACATCTAATAGATAAATCTAGATCTTTTCGGGTGATCTATCGTATACCTCCATCATTTCCCAACGGAGTTCGATCCCGTCTCCTACACATTGCAGAAGCCATAGGAATACGTACATTCAACCCTAATTTATGTGTTCAGAAGAAATTCGTGACACCCCTATCTCTTCCGTGGCCGGATATGACGTAACTAATGATTGACATATTTTACTTTTATTATTTTTGATTTATTTTATTTTATTTTATTTTTACACATTTGCTTATTACGTAATGTTTTTGACGTTTTTGATGATTATTTGAATTCTATTCATCCACCCTTGACCTACTTTAGTTATCATATTTTACAAATTTTCTTACTACTATCAGTACACCTGTTTTCCTATTATCCACTTGAACTTTTGCCTATTAGATGTAGTTACGTAATCTTTTTCATTTCATTGTGATTATCACTCAAATTGCCTTGATTGGTTTAACATTTTCATATAAATATTCATGTATATTAGAGTAAAGCCTGATGACGATCTAATCGAAAACAATATTGTTCGCTTATATGTGTTGTTCTAAATAATAAGTTGTCAATTTTATCGTGTTTTGTTATATGAGTAAAAATTTTTTTCTAAACAAATTACAACAAAAAACAGACTTTTCTTATTATGCGGGCCTATTGATTATTTCTCTCTCTACGTCATCTATAGGATAATAACAGGGCGATCAATGAACGGCATTCGAACTACTTCTACTTATGCCTCTTAGGCCACTGACCAGCATTCTCCAGCCAACTTTGTCCTGGACCTTCTTTTCTAGTTCTGTTCGCCCGTTGTTCATTCTTCTGCGAAACAGTGAACGGTACCTTGTAACTTATTATGAATTGGATGAAAACTGCCTATACTTAATTCCTAAAATATTTAAAATTAGTGGAAATATCTATTATCCAACCTAACTGTGAATGTAACATTATACTTAAACTCAGCTACAAGAAATAGTTGTTCGTGATAGAGGTTGTGTTTCAGATTACTTGCTGATGAGTCCCACACTAGGACGAAACGGCCGTCCAGTGCTTCCAGGTTTCTAATGGTGATCTAACCATGATTGATTGATGATTTCAATGTGCGAAAAATATGACCAAGTACCTAGTCAAAAGTGATTGTATTGCTGAATAAATAGTACTCCTCCACTGTAGTTCCTAACTTAAAATTCCAAACCTAACTCTCATTAATTTGTAAATGAAAAGCTGCCCGAATATCACTACAGTATAGATGCTGTCAGCTAGTGGCGATAACTCATAACACTAGATCAACGACTAATACATAACTTTAATCTCCTTTTTCTTTTGCGATAAAAAATTGATTTGACATGTACAAGATTCATTAATCATATCAAAATTATTTAGGCAATTTAATTTTATTGTAGCAATACTCTTCCCTGATTGATTGACTCCATAAACCTTGAGATTCATGGATATTGTGTATCTAGCTTTATAGACATATGAATGAAGGAAAGAACTAGTATTTCAATAGTTTTTCCTGATCAGTGTAGCAATCAAGTTGAGTTATCTGCAGTGACAATATCCAAATTAGTGAAATATCTAGACTTCTGTACATATTCTTCTAGAAGCAGTATCTAGATTGTAGACAGCACTAGTCAGTCAGTCAGTTACAACATAGAACTTCGTACATAAGTTCAGGTTGCATTAGCACAGAGACACAAATGTCGGATCTAATCCCATAGTGGTAAAGATTGTAGAAGTATTAACAGTAATGGAGAAATTAATCAAGAAGTATAATTCAGTAGGATAACTTTAGAAAGAGAAAGGTAGAGGTGATGACGAATTCTGAAGGTTAGAGTTTGAGAGAACACAAAGAGTGGAGGGCGCCATTGCAAACGATTTTGAGCCATGTCGTTCAAGGTCTCCAACCACCGGTGACTTTCGTCTCGCGGACCCTAAACCAGGTAGCCTACATCTACCAACATGTCTCAGTCCACTTGCCAGTGTCTTCATGGATTTGTGCCATGTTTTGGTTTGGCCGCATCTAGCTTTCTTCCAACCTGCTCCTACATCACAAAACATAGCTCGTCGAAGTAGCCGGTGGTTGGGCATTCGTAACACATATCCTAACTACCTCAACTGATGAGATTTCAATAATTCATCTATTGATATGCCATCCTTACCTAGTAATCGACTCCTAACTATAGTATTGCTTACTCGGTTGTACCAGGATATACGAGCAATGCTACGAAGACACCTATGATCGAAAACCAGTAACCTACGAATATCTTTTACTCTGACTAGTCATTTTTCACAGCCATAAAGTAAGACGAAGCGAACTGCTGCACAGTACACTCGTGCTTTTGTTATCAAACGGATATCTCGCCTGCGTCATAAGTGACGCAAGTTGGCAATAACCATTGCTGAGATTTCGTCAGTCACCAGGCCATCAGCACTGATGAGACTCCCAAGATAAGTGAAGCGGTCTACAGTAATAAATAGTCACTATACCATTTCGTTCTATCTCTTTATCATCAGTTTATGTCCATCATAGTTTTTTCATCAAAACTCAATAGCCATCTATCTATCTATCTATTCAGTGTTTAAAATTCAATCTTAAAAAAATACTCTATTCGGATTATTGCTACCCAAACTGTTTGAATTTTCAAGGTACCGTTGCTCATCGGTCGAAAATCTAGATTTGCCTGTGTGTTTAATTCCTTCTAAAAATGCCCATGTACAATCTGATTTCAGTTATTCACTTCATTTTCATGTGTTTAGATTTTTAACAACAACTTTTCGGTAGATTTAATATTCAGTTTGAAATCATAACGAATAATGCTGTTGTTTCATATGCACATACAATATCCCTAAATGTACATAATTCACATACTGATTACATAATTTAGAATTGAAATGTAAATTTAATTCAGTATTCAATAATGTGAGCATTTCAACTTGATCAATATTTCTAGTTTATACAGAAAAAAATTACGCCAGAATCATTCTACTTTTTAGTGAAGATGAATTTTTTTTAAATGTGTAATACAAACTACTTATGACTTGAAATTTGTATTTTGATATATTAAAATTTAAAATGAAAAACTTAATATTTGCAAAATATACTGAAATTGTGAGATATATTTCATTACTTCCCCTTGAGGAAAAATGTCACAAGGAAACATCTTAGGGCTCTACTCAATGATAATAAAGCTAAGAATATATTTCAGGAACAAATTAAAAACAGTTAGGCGGCAATGTAAGTGATTCTCATCCGAAGGCTGTGGAAACAGCAGTGATATCTGCTAGTAAGGTAAACTATAAGGACAGGAAGGAGTCGTGGATCTCAGTAGCATCCACCGAACTGATAGACACTCGTAAACTCATCCCACTTGGCTCTGACCATGGTGAAGAGCGAAGTCAGCCTAGGCGCAGGTTGATAAAAAGCCTATGCCATGATCGCGAACGGTCGTGCGTAGCAAAAACAAGAGCGATGGAAAAGGCAGCGGCGATAGGCAAAAGTAGACAGTTGTTCTTATCGAGGAAACTAGTATAAGGAATCCATCTGTTAGCGAAACTTTCTCAGAAAACGATGGCTGTATCATTCATTTTCAGCTCAGGAGATTGGATCGATGGGCAGAACACTTTAGGGATCAGTTCAACTGGTCTTCAGCCACACTTCGGTTGCCCACGATCTCCAGTCATCTTGAATGGCCGATTAACCCTAGTACTACGACTCCTAATGAAGTTAAGAAAGTTATAAGAAATATGAAAAGAGGGAAGCAACAGGTCCTGATAGGCTAACTCCTGAGATTTTTAAGTATAGTGGCTCAGTGTTAGCAGTAAAATTGGCTGAGATCGTCAGTAGAATATCGGAACGACGTAACCCCATCCGACTGGTCTCAATTCCTAATTGTCCCAATTTATAAAAAGGACAAAGTTTTGTGACAATCACAGAGGAATCAGTTTAACTAATTAAGTATCTAAAATATTGGCCCAAAAATACTCGGACGCCTAACTAGAAGAGCTCATGAAGAGCAGACTAGAGAAAACCAAGCTGATTTTCGACTTCGACGTAGATGTACAGACCACATTTTCACACTACGACAGGTCCTGAAACACAGGCAAACATTTCGGCTTCCGATAGTAGTTGTCTTCCTGGTCCTTAAGGCGGCATTCGACTCTATCAATCGGAAGGTTCTCTGGCAGTGTCTGTCATTAAAAGGTGTACCAAAGAAGTACATTAACCTTATACAAGCTATCTACTCGAACACTACACGTCGAGTGAGGGCTTATGGCGAACAGTCATAGGAATTCTGTACTTCAAGTATTGTCCGTCAGGGCTGTCCATTCTCGTTTAACTTTGTCATAGACATGCTTTTAGATTGAAATTATCCTCGTCTGACCTTTCAGGTGTCGACCTTCTACTAAGAGACAGGCTTGTTGATTTATAGCATGCTGATAACACAGTCCTATTCGGTGAAGAGGTGGCAAAATTCAGAGCCTTCTGACTACCCTAAGCAACAATGCATGTTCGGGATGCGGTTCTCACCCTCGAAATTTTGCTTCAGGATTGGCTTGTATCAGTACCTAAACTAGTGATAGTGAGTGAAGTAGTGAAGCGTGTTGACTGCTTCACTTCTCTCGGGAGTCTCATCAGTATTGATGACTGACGAAATCTCAGCACGGATGCATTTCGCTCAGTCGTACTATACGGATGCGAAATACGGACGGTAAGAGTTCAGGATATTCGTAGGTTGCTAGTATTCGATTATACATATCTTCGAAGCATTGCTCGTACATCCTGGTACAACCAAGTAAGAAATGCTGTTGTTAAGAAACGATGATGAAGTATTGAAACTTTATCAGCTGAGGTTGTTCGGACATGTGTTACAAATGCCTTATCACTGACTACCTCGACAAGCTATGTTTTGTGATGGTTGGAAGAAAGCTGGGTGCGACCAAACCAAAACATGGCACAAATCCATGAAGAAACTGACAAGTGCACTGAGTCATATTGGTAGATGCAGGCTATCTAGTTTGGGGTTTGTGAGACGAAAGTCACCGGTAGTTAGAGACCTTGAACGACATGGCTCAAAATCGTTTTCCATGGCGCAGATGCATCCACTTTTTGTGTTCTCTCAAATTCTAACCTTCCGAATTCCTCATCACCTCTATCTTTCTCTTTTTAAAGATGTACTTCTTGACTAGTTTCTTCGAACCCTAATCTTCTTCATTTCCTGATATGCTTGAATCTGTTACGAGTTCCCCTTACTTGGTAAGTGAGAGCGAAGACATAGCAGGCCATTCTAATCCGTTGTTTTAGGCCCTGCTATCTATATCAAGAAGTCTTGATAAGGCATAGAAAGTGCATTTCACAAGCACCCAGAGGTTGAGGTTATTTATACATGATAGAAATGTCCTTGATAGGGCCATAAAAATAGCGTACTAAAATAATATACCAACCAGTAAAAGTCAAGGATTCTCTGGGTGGGATATGTAATCTCAAAGTCAACTGATTAGCCTGTGCGCAAAAACACAAAAACCAAAATTAGGACCTTTTCCAAGTGAGGTCGGGGGATCTAACGTTCTCAACATTACCGGTAATACTCCTTTTATCTCTACCATTATGGGATTTGAATTGACAGTTGCATCTCTGTGCTAATGCGGTATGGCAACCTGAACTTATGTACTTACATACGAAGTTCTACGTCATAATTGACTGACCCTTCAATGACGACGCTTCGCTATTCAACGAAACTCATGAAATACTGTTGACATTCAACTTATTAAAACGATAACGACTTACTCAGTCAATATTAATCATTTATCACATGGTAAGAATCATTTGTCCCTCTTTTGAGCAATGAACTGAGATATATATCAAATAGATCCGTTACTATAAAATACGATATTTTGACAAGCTAAAACTTACGAATATAGGCATTAAAACTCTTATTCTAACTTGATATCGCTGATAATCAATACATTTGAGGATGATACTGTACACTCTCTTTTTGAGCTTCAACTAAATAACTAGATATGTTTCGTTTCAACATATTTGCACGGCGTAAATAAAATTTTCAGACTAAAGATGAAACATTTATGAAAAGCAGTTAAGTTTTTTAGTGCATTTGTTAAATAAGTTGTTATAGCTTATTTGAGTCATCAATTATCACAATTGAACGAGTATTTTAGAAAACGAAACCGATTTTCTGAATTATTATTAATCACAATTTTACTGTATACTTAAGCTTTTGGTTGACTGATTAACCACTGCTATACGATTTTGTTATGCTTAATTTGTTGCCAGTCTATTACTTGTAGTCCCTTCTATTCACAGCCTTTTTTACTTGGTCATGTATAATTCTTATTCGTTATTTTATAGAGTGATGTGCTTTGGTATGTCTGTATAAAAACCTTGTCTTTTTGAAATATAAAGATATAGTAAAGACTACTTATTACTACTAGATTCAAAGTAGCATACAGTGAGGAGTTAACGAATGATGGATCAACAGGAACCTAGCTAACGACACAAGATAAGTAGTGGTGGACAGATGTGTAATTGGTCAGTCAGAGATACAAAGCTATAGATAAACAGTATAAGAATCGGGGTTCTGATTGGTCACTGAGTACGTGATACTTACTGGTTAGCGGTCACTAGACATGACATAAATCTTTATTACAATTGCTAGAATTAGCTGACCGCAAAGAGCTATAGAATTAATAAATGATTAGTATCCTAAAACTATATATTTTGAACTCCACATTTACATGATCTATTCACAGGCCGAATATGCTCAGTTTTATTAATAAATAAATATAAAACTATCTATTAATTAATATATAATTATATTTACAATAAGAAAGTATTATTTGTCAACTATAAAATAAATGTTCTTCGACTTCTACCGATTTCTGTTCGTTTACGAACCCATTCATAATCACCATATTGACTATCAAAGGTGCCTAATTGAATTGAACGTAATTTTAGCGTGAATTTCGGTCCAACTTCATTCATTGTGATTTGATCAGTATTAGTTTTATCTTCATTGTCATCAATACCAGTGGTATTAGTTTCACATCGATGTATATAACGATAATGTCGAAAAAAAATATAATCTCTTTGATTATGAAAAACAATTGTTCTACTATGTGGTTGTGGTGATAAACGACTCTCATTAGGAAATAATGAACTTAGAATACGTTCAGTACGTAGACCAAGACGTGTCATAAATCGTGTAGTAATCAAATGTGGTGTTACATTCGATTCAATATATTTGACTTTTTTAAGAGAACGCATTTCACGACGAAGTAATACATTAGTTAGACGAAATGTAGCCGTTGGTCCATTCGGTAGATGACTAACTACTAAAGTATTGATTTTTTTCTGATCTTCATTTACAATTAACAAACAAGTGAATCCACGTTCAATAGCTAAGGGAATAATTTTTTTCAATGGTAAATGCCAACGTGCAACAAGTTGAACATTTGGAATAACCTAATCATTTCATATAAGAATGCATAAAAAATAATGTTAATTAAAATAAAATTTATCAGCATTCAAAACGGAAAATCAATTATCTATGCTTTAGTTACTTGAAGACAATTTGACTTTTATTCAAACTGTATAATTGCCAATAACTTACAAAAGCAATGTGTATCGATAATCTTACGGCGGAAATCTATCTCTTTTGTTACCATCAAAGGTATTCAGACTACAGACCAAAATTTTTATAAATTCACAATTTAAAAAGAAAATCACGTCACATACAAAAACAGAAATTTCATAACAATTTAGATCAAGTTCTCTATGGATAAAAGATTATTGATTGGACGATGTCCCAATGTGTTGGTTGTTACATTGTACTCAGTGTTTTTATCTATACACAGTTGATTATCCAATGTAATAATTTAGCATAAGTTTGTACGCTCAACACCAATATACTGCTTATTAATGACAACTAATAAGTACTGTTTAACTCATTCATTGAGTTGAAATAGATAGAGCGTTGTTCGAATTTATGATTTTTAGTCATATGCACTACTAACTGATCAAATTTATTCAAGATTAAGCATGATATTAGAAAAAACTAAATGTATATAAGGTACTTAATGCAAATGCATACAATATTTATCTCCTTCTTAGATAATGTCTTTTTGAATTCGATTTTCTCTATTCTTTCTCACTATCATTCATCTCGTCCTAATGCAGCCTACGAACTTGGCCCAGTGCTACACGTAGATTACAACTAACCTGTAGAACTTTACGTCACTGATTTCAATCTCATGAACATATAAATACAAGGAAAAAGTTAAATTCCATTTTACAACTATTTTTACTGATGCTCGTGCGTTTATAATTCATATTCCAGTGTGTAAATATTTGCTTCATGATCGATTTACGTGAAAGCAGTAAGTGCGTTGATTTCATATCTTCAGAAGTAAATGGGCCTTCATAGGTCACTACATATTGGATCATAGCCACTGCTTGTGTATGGTAGGACAAGCAAGTGGGCAATGTTAATTTTAGGCATAGATTAGAAGACAAAGATGTAATATTGGTTCATGAAACTGGATACACACCAACTACGATGGCTGGGACAAGTGTTACATACACTTAGCTACTGCCGAGAACTGGTGTCAGTGCACGAAATTATTGATTATCAGTCAGTCATCATCAATGTAGAACCTGGAACAGATGTGAGTTGGTCCAGTTTGCATAGTACATTGGCCCAGTTGGTAGTTGTACAAGACTTGGTCAGCATTCTAGCGACAGCCTTGATCAGTGGGCTGCAGGCGTTTAGTAACATGGCTCCGAATTGATCAGTGGTACAAGTGTATTCATTCTTTGTCTATTAGCAGATATAAGGTATTATCACGCACGCTACTAGTTTGACTACTGTAAGATTTATTTCATTGGTTTCATTTTGATATGGTGTTGAAACTTGGACTGATACATATTTGTATCTTTCCTTACGTTGTATATGACTAACTAACCGATAATAACCTTGTAGGCCTTTATAATAACCAAAAAGCTTACTCAGTTTCAAACTTCATAAATATAAATCATTAGAGTTTGGGTATTCTGATGATTGTACACATGCCATCATGATGATTAGCGAAAACACAAAACTAAAGATAGTTTTATCTACTCCCTTCGTAAAATGTTGATGACTAACAAAGTTTGAAATTTATATGCACAAATATTACAGTGTCAGGTAATACTTACCATACTTAATTCTTTACAAAATCCAATTGTCCTAGGACAAACACGATCCGAGTGAGTCAACAAAATTTTAGGAGTAATTTCTCCATTAAAAATAGATGAAAACTCATCCTAGATTGAAAAAATTAAGTATTACTGTTATACAACATACTGTTTCATGCTCAACGACAACTTCCTCATCATCTTTAGGAACAATTGTTTCATCAACGGTTCTAAGTGATTCAAGAGTTTGGGGAATTCCGGCAGGTGCACCACTTTCTTTTCGTTGTTTACGCTTGATTCTACGTTCTTTTGCTTTTTGAATCCTTTCCTTATGTATTATATCTCTAAGATGATGACGTGTGGTTTCTTTACGAATTGGCATGATCAAAAATTGTAATTCTTTCAAATTTTATGTGCAGTTATTCATTTGAGTGTTTTCTGGATGGATATACACAATTTACAAAACACAGAGATGAAAGAAAACTATACATAAAGAATATAATACAAGGAAAAACACATACAGAACTCTGAAAGTCAAATTTCAAATTGATCTGGAATTTGATGGGAAGAGATTGAGAAGCGGAAGTCTTGTAAAAAACCACGACAGCAGTAGTTGGTCTCGATGTGGTCAATTTGAGTATAGGCTTGAGATATAGGAGGACGCTAGGCAGCTTATCGGCGACGGTTGTGCCGACAGTGGTTGTGTACAAGACTGTCGCTACTTTTGGAACATTTATCTGGACTCTGATCATATTCTTGTTTGCGCGAATCTTATCTCAAGTTTCAGTGGCCGACAAATTCATTGTCCTAAGCGGATTGATGGTAGTAAATTGGTTGTAGCTTCTGCTAAAACTAAATAACAAACCGAGCTGGATTCAAGGCAACCAATCGAACCACCGTAAATTATAGATGAACACAGGTTGCAATTGTACAATGCCATGAAAACGGAGATTAAAGTCGCTTAAAATGATTGTGAATATGATTTGTGAGAGCGAGAATGGAAGAGTGCATAAATTTTTCCATTTATAGTAATTATGTAGTTTATTTGAGGGCTGGGATACTAACCAGGTGTCAAAACCAAAGCAGGTAGTTTTTTTAGTGGGCTGCTACCTGAGCCTTTGACAAACAGGTCTAGTCCACAAGGTAGTGAAGCAACGCCAGGGATTACAGTCTCACTGTTGCCGGTGACCAACAGTAGGTTTATACACCATTTGTTTCCTCAAGATCCTGAAGACCATGTATATCACTGGTTTGGAATCAAGGTTTTCTAACTGTATATGGATCCTCCGTATCCACTGATCCGGTTAGGGCAGCTGATATTCGCTTTTCTTCTTCTCAATTTTGTAAGCAACAAGACCGCTACAAGAAGACAGATAGTAAGAATTCCTTGACAATGGTTATATACGCGTGGCTATGTGAGAGCGTTTGGAGATTGAAAGTGGACTCTTGCCAATTTCAGCTATACCAGCGCATTGGGGAGCAATCCAATCTATGCTGCGCCCACATCTTCTTAGCTATGAAATACGTTGATTCTAAAACAACTAGTAGTAATACTCTATGTCCCATAAATTCATTATGAGCTAATGAACACTGACTAGCTTTCATATAATTTTTGATGCTAATCTTTGATGCACTCTAACAAGAGTGATCCAGCCCCTCCATTGCACTAGTTCTGGTCGTATTAATAACTATTTGAAGATCGGGACATCCTAAATGCCAAGGAATACGTTTGGTCTAGGGGAAGACATTTCTGGGACCAGAAGCTATCATATTACAGGGAGATCAACCAATTATAATACGGAAAGTTTTAAAATTGGAATGAAAAAAAGGAGTAGAGAAACGTGAGTAAATTAATTAACTAATTAATTAATTAATATACTAAACCGTCAAACAAACTGAGATGATATGGTAGGTCAGGCTAATAATTATTAACATAAATAAATAATCATAGGTCAATCATGAGGCAGGATACCGTTGTACTAAATAAAGTAAAAACGACTTCATCATTTATTGTGCGATTTGACCACTGTATGATGAAAAAGACGAAAAGCCATGAGGACGTACGTAGTTATCGGGTTTTCTGTTAACAGTGAATACGGAGAAGGCTGTGGTCACATCTTCTGAAAGAGCATTTCAGATAAGACAAACTAGAAGTGACGAAAAGTGACATTTTTTGAGGCTATTTTCTTCTTGATGTGTAACGCATTGAAGATTACCTCATGGGTTCGAATGAAGGGTTTTAGGAAAAAACTGCTTTTCTGCGGTGGTACGGATTACTCACACAATGATTGTGATTTCTCATTCTTCTATAAATCAAAGCAATAGTTCTACGTTGTGGAGTAGTTCTTCAAAAGATTTATTTTTAAACCTTGTAACTACGTTGAGCATTTGTTACTATATTTGTGTCTCTGTTGAGGGGATGCGCAACAACACCGCAGTTCCCAAGATAAAGTCGTGCATATTTTAGGAAGAATTAGCCACAACCCTGGAATAAGTGCCAAGCAGATTATAAAATTTTCATAAGCTTTTGCTCTCCAGTATTGTGACAGTTAGCATGTGACCTTCCCGTAATCAATGAGCCTATACCGGGCCTCAAAAATATGATTGGGAGATTATTATAAAGAAAAAGGGTTAATTCTTGGGTCATATTCCATTGGATGGCCCAACGTTAATTAGCCTTCCTCCGATTTCCCCTATAAAATAAGATCACTCTGGAGCTCCAACGGGTAGTCTTCGCTTTTATTGGCTCTACAAATACTAGCGTGAGTATAAATGAGCCAATACTTTTCAAATGGTTGATGAATACAAGAAAAAGGAGGGATTCCAGAATGCAACTTTATATAACTTAAGACTTGCCAGTTCATATGCGCCTTGTTTAGTTTGGTATAGAACACTGTTTCCCGAGTGACTACAGAACGAGGACAGGAATAGATCAGTCAAATTCATCTTGACAATCTTCACGATGATTCGGATGTTTTAGTGAATTCAATGAGTATGGCGTGTACTGTCGCCTTCTGGTTCAAGCACGTTTTTCAACTGTCCCATGTGGCAATACACAAGTCTTAGTAATGCCATTCCAGGAGTTCGATGAGATTGTTGCTTGTTCCTCTTGAATACGTACCTAGTATAACTGTACGGAGATGTAAGCAATAAGGATAAGTCATTCCTAAGTTTTTAAGGTCTTTGCCACTGGTATGTTAAATAGCATAAGCGTCCTGACTGAGCTTTAAACTGACAGGGGCATTTTGGGTCGACCATTAATTTATTTGCTAACATATTCAGGAAGTAACTTCGATTATTTGTTACCTGAACCTTGCATATGTTTTTAAACGCGAAAGAATACATATTTAAGTTCACATTGCCATGAAAACCGTCTTAGCTGTGCGAATGCTTTCTGCCTCAATTTTGCCGTAATCGTCTGTTCTAGGTGGTTAGTTGCTAGAAAACATTACTAGAAATCTCTTTTTTAACCACCCACTAATAAGACTAGTAAGCCTTATTAAATGTGATGACAAAACATGCCTGGGAAAATCACACATGGTTGCTTTGTTAACCTGACTGAAACAAAGGCATAGAACATTCTTCCCTGAGAAGAGCCACTCGCTTGTGACCGGAATTAATATTATTATGGAGTAGCAATCTTTCGCATATAGTCCAGGGTTTTGTAAAGTTTTCCGAATGACCAGAGGTAATGTGCAAGAAAAAACAACAATCATCACGAGCCGTAGCACCCATTTAAGAAAAAAAGGTCTTATATGTCCAGTTTGCACGCATGTGAACGCGGATTAACCTGTAACGAGAAAGTGACCACCTTTTTACGGAACTAATTACACTTTTTCTAAAATGGTAGTTTGCAACGTGGAACTATATGTGAATGGACTTAAACACTAACTAAAATTGTTCACAACATATGCCATTAACTCAAAAGCTGACTAAACGTGCAAAACCCACCTTCGACTGACACTTTCAAATGAGGGGGCAAGGACATTAATTCAACTCCCAATATCCAATATCTTTTCACGAGCTAGTGTAAACCAGTTGATTTCTTTGATTCAGGACAATAAGGTTTCTGGATACCAACAGCTATCACACCAATAGCCCGGAGATCAGTTAACTGCATTATGTAGAATAATAAGGAGAAAGCTCTAATGCTAATAAGAGTAGGACTTCAGGACTAAGTGATTAAGTAGATAATCTAGTTTATTAATTGGTAGTAAAGATTGTGCGAGAGGACCTAAGTGTAAGCAAGGGGGAGGAAACAGAGAAAATAAACGATCAAGATTAGTTTGGCAATCTAGGGGAGATTGCAATAATAACAACTAGCAGGTTTCGAGACATGCATCAAGCACTGATTGTCCGCGAGGGAGATGATAATCCGTATGTGAGTACGTGATTATCAAGTCTCTTCTTAAAGCTGCCCATTGAGGGAGCTGTGGTCACGTCATCTGGGAGAGCATTGCAACAACTCTCAATGAGAAAAAGTGTGCACGAAACTGAGTATTCCCTCTTTGATGGGCAATTTTTCGAGGATTACCTGGAAGAGAGTGGTAGTGATTCATCGGCAGTTTGCTCACACTGGGGCAGCTTTGGCGTGTCTGTTATGTCGTACGCCGTAGTCCGATCACTTACGACACTCCTGCCGCTTAGTGATTTAGTATATCCTCATAGGTTTTATTTTTCAACCCTATCACCCATTTAGTAGCTGGTCTCTTAACTCGATCCACTGAACTCTTAAACTGTTGTATTTTCTTAAATTCTACTCGGGATTTCAAAGCACACAAGTTTCTTTCATTCCCTAGTTTTTCATGGATACGAATATTACGAGTGAAAGTATAATTGCTCCTTTACTCCACATCATTCAAAGTAAGGCAGGCATTGTTGACACAAATTTTGATAAACATTTCCAAAAAGTTTCGGTATCTACGCTAATCAGTTTTAAGTATTTCTGTATATTTGTCTAGTTTGCTGGCACTAAAACCCTGTTTTGTAAAAAATATGTATTACAAATATGGGAAGATATTGGGCCAGCAAACTTCAGACGTAAGACCATTTCGACAAATCATTTTAGCCAAAATAACCACCCCGCACAAAAATAAATAGTGCGATGGACGATTGCGTCAACTTGTTAATGTGGTAGGGCAACTTGAAATGATATACATACGTACGAATTTCTACGCTGTAACTGACTGAATCCACACGCACACTATCCTCGTCTCATTCCACAACAGTGCCATAGAATAACTCGTTACATCTGCTGGTCGGATTCTAAAAATAACCAGAACCTCTAGGGTTTCTTCCATTCAGCAGAAACCTTAATCAACCCGAAACCAAATTACAGACCTCTGGAATACAACCACAAGCCTACTAAATCCTCAGCACAATCGCAAACAATCAAAAACTACTCTACAATGCCGATCTAGAAAGAGATGTCTCTAGACTGCGTGAAAAAAGACAACTTGAATCGGTTTTGACACTACAGTACCTATGATCAATCTTCTGAAAAGTGCAGTCTTCCTTTTCCCTGAATCTTCCGTCACAAACATTCGGGTTAAACCCTCTGCTGAGACGCGTTAACGGCAACTTAGACGTTTGTAGTTTTGCCGTGAATTTAGTTTCATAAATAGATGCTTAGGAGTCCTCCAACATAAGATTGACTTTTTCCACGAATCTACCGATATTTTAAATAGTACTGCGTCTAAAACTGTGTAATGTCTACCGTTTGTTTTGCACCACCTTTTTTTGTTAATGTTTATTGTAGCACTTGCCCTGCATTTCAGATAAAACTCTATATGTAGTCCTGTTCCGAATACATAAAATATCCACTAAGCTGGCGAGATATTTATATTCATCTGTAAAACGACTTTCACTTCTTTTTGTCGCCTCAAGAACCCTCAGAGTGACCATCAGTAGTCAGTCAGACTTCTACAAAGTATTCATCTAGCTTTATTATAGGCCACAGAGTGCGGTAAAAATCATACTGAATAAGAAGCTGAGCTTCTGTTCAACCTACTTTACACGCATAAAGTAGACTTAACTACTCAGATTATTTTGGATAGAGCGCTATTAGGGACTGTAATCATAATGATAATATTTATTCTCAAATAACAACTTGCTGAATGAAGCATGCCAATTTAGAATCAAGATCAAAATATTGTTGGTCTGGCCTGTAAATAAACCTGAAATTTGGTTGGGGTAAGCTATCTTACCGATGTGATAGAAGCTGATTTAGCTGGCAGATTCGCGTGACAATCTTGGACAAAAATATAGTCTTTTCTCAGCCGTGACTTTGAACTATGCGTCAAACTCGGAAGTTCAGCTGTCCATAACTAGATGTCTGCAGTTCTGGCAGCAGCGACACAATGATAGCATATGTTTTCTGGTTCGCGAGACGGCCAATGAGTGCAAAAATATGTATTATAGAGATCGTACATCCAGTATATCTTCAATACGGATAAAAAGTACTGAAAAGTGTTGTTGAACAGCATGGAAGATTCAGCAGACACTACATTTCGAGATCAACAGGCTGGATTACGTAAGGATTAATCATATAACGGACAAATTTCAGTTAGGCTCATTGTGAGAAAATCGGTTGAATAGAGTCCACCACTGTACATCAACATCATTGACTATGAGAAAGCATTCAACAGCGTGGACAGAGTGACACTATGGAGACCTCTCTGACAGTATGATGTGCTTACGATATTCATCATCAAACAGGACTCTAATGATGGACTTTTAGTGGCAATCGGATAGCAAATGACTATGGTCACCACTAAATACTTATCAGGAGACCGTCACTGAGAAGAAGAGTTTTTCCATAGTAAAGAATATGTTTGCTTGCGATTTCTTTGTGTCGAAAGAACACCGAAATGGAGCAAGGAAAGTGGGGCACATTTACAAGGATACAGAGAAGAGAATGAAAGCAACACAAACAGGAAGTTTGCGCGTACAGAGTGTTATCAACAAAAAGTACAGTTAAACAATCACTAGTACAATTGGTCATAATAAT
>OX103979.1:4133123-4248692 GCA_944470395.2 Schistosoma turkestanicum | reverse complement strand
ACTATCCTGTTCCGAAACAGTTCCACTCACATACGGGTTCCCAATACCGTTTTCCTTTATAAGTCGGAAAAGTTGTCTACTGTTGCCGATCGCCGCTGCCTTTCCCATCGCTTTTGCTTTTGCCACCCACCACTGTTCGCGGTCGTTACGTAGGCTTTTTATAAGTCTGCGCCTAAGTTGACTTCGTTCTTCATCAAGTTCAGAGCCAGGTGGGATGAGTTTTCGGGCATCCATCAGATCGGTGGATGCTACTGAGATCCACGGCTTCATTCTAGTCTTATGGTCAACCTTACTAGCAGATATCACTGCTGTTTCCACTGCCTTTCTGATGTCATTCCATCCTGCTTCCGGATGGGAATCGCTTACATGATCGCCTAACTGTCTTTCTAGTTGTTCCTGAAATATATTCTTCGCCTTATTATCATTAAGTAAAGCCCTAAGAGGTTTTCATGCGATATTTTTCTGGCGTACAGTAAGGCGCAAAAAAAATACGAGCTCGCACTAGGGCATGATCTGAATCCAAACATGTGCCCCAGAACGAGCGACAGTCATCTATCGAACCCCTCCATCGGTGGCTGATGGCGATGTGATCTAGTTGCGTCCAACGTTGAGACGACTTTGGAGGTCGCCAGGTCAACAGATGCTTTTCCTCATGTCTAAAGTTAGTGATTGCTAGAAATAGGCGGTTGTCTGAGCATAGTTGCAACAGACGGTCACCATTGTCTGTTCTCTGAGCCTCGACACCATAACATCTACCCACATGTCTTTCTTGATCACTTAGTCTACCCACTTGAGCATTCAAGTCACCAGACAATATTATTATTATTATTATATCGGATTGCCTAACGTTTTGGAGGAGATCCGAAAGCTTTCTGTAAAACTCATCTTCCACATCGTCTAAACTGCAGTCATTTGGAGCGTCAGTCAGTCAGTTGCAACGTAGGACTTCGTACGTATGTACATAAGTTCATGTTGCCATACCACATTATTAGCACAGAGACGCAAATGTCAAATCAAATCCCATAGTTATAAAGATGGTAGAGGTATTAATGTTATAATAAAGAAGACTAGGGTTTAAGATATTATTCAAAAAATATAATTCAGTGAGATAAGGTTAGAAAGACAAAGGTAGAGGTGCTGGCTAATCCAGAAGATTAGGATTTGAGAGAGCTCAAAGAGTGGATGCACTTGCGCCATTGCAAACGATTTTGAGCCATGTCGTTCAAGGTCTCTAACCATTGATGACTTTCGTCTCGCGGACCCCAACCAGGTAGCCTACATCTACCAACATGACTCAGTCCTCTTGTCAGTGACTTCATGGATTTCTGCCATGTTTTGGTCTGGCCGCCCCTAGCTTTCTTCCAACCTACTCCTAAACCACAAAACATAGCTCGTCGAGGCAGTCGGTGGTTAGGCATACGTAACACATGTCCCAACCACCTCAACTGATGAAGTTTCACCACTTCATCGATTGATCTGCCATCCTTACCTAGTACTCGTTTCCTAACGACAGCATTGCTTACTCGGCTGTCCCACGATATACGAGCAATGCTTCTTAAACATCTATGATCGAATACTAGTAACCTACGAACATCTTCTACTCTTAACGGCCATGTTTCACAGCCATATAAGAGAACGGAACGAACTGCTGCGCAGTACACCCGCCCTTTGGTTAGCGAACGGATATCACGCCTACGCCATAAGTGACGCAGCTTGGCAAAAGCCAATCGAGCCTTCTGTATCCGAGCTGAGATTTCGTCAGTCACCAGACCGTCAGCACTGATGAGACTCCCCAGATAAGTGAAGTGATCTACACGCTCGACTACTTCACTCTCTATCACTAGTTCAGGTGCCAATGCAACCCAGTCTTGAAGCAACATTTTGAATTTCGAGGGGGAAAACCGCATCCCGAACATGCTCGCATTGTTGCTTATGGTAGTCAGAAGACTCTGCATTTTGTCAGCGTCTTCACCGAATAGAACTATGTCATCGGCATACTCTAGGTCAGTAAGCAATTTTCCTGGTAGAAGGTCAACCCCTGAAAAATCTGACGAGCTTAATGTTAACTCTAAGAGGATGTCTACGACAAAGTTGAACAAGAATGGAGAGAGTGGACAGCCCTGACGGACACCACTTGATGTAGAGAATTCAGATGACAGTTCGCCATATGCTCTCACCCGACCAGTGGTGTTCGAGTAGAGTGCTCGTATAAGGTTAATGTACTTCTTTGGTACACCTTTCAATGACAGACACTGCCACAGAACCTCACGATCCACAGAGTCAAATGCCGCCTTAAGGTCCAGGAACACGACTATTGTCGGACGCCTAAATGTGTGTCTGTGTTCCAGGACCTGTAGTAGTGTGAAGATGTGGTCTATACAACCACGTCCAGGTCGAAAACCAGATTGGTTTTCTCGAGTCTGCTCTTCACGAGCTCTAGTTAGACGTCTAAGTATAATCGAGGCTAACAATTTAGAAACTATATTAGTTAAACTTATTCCCCTGTGATTGTCACAAGAGGACTTCTGTCCTTTCTTGTAGATTGGGACAATTAGCGACTGAGACCAGTCAGATGGGATTACGTCCATTTCCCAGATTCTACCTAGGATCTCGGTCAGTTTAACCGTTAAAACTGGACCACCATCCTTAAACATCTCAGGGGTAAGCCTATCGGGACCTGCCGCTCTACCTCTCCTTAGATTTCCTATAGTTTTCTCAACTTCATGTAAACTGGGAGGACTTAAATCGATTTGCCATTCAGGATGACTGGAGATCGTGGGCAACCGAAGAGTGGCTCGAGGCCAGTTGAACTGATCCCTAAAGTGTTCTGCCCATCGGTCCAGCCTCCTAGATTGAGAATGGATAATAAGACCATCCTTTTCCGAGATAGTCTCACTGACATTCGGGTTCCTAATACCGTTTTCCTTTATAAGGCGGAAAAGTTGTCTAGTGTTGCCTATCGCCGCTGCCTTTTCCATCGCTTTTGCTTTTGCCACCCACCACTGTTCACGGTCGTTACGTAGGCTCTTTATGAGTCTGCGCCTAAGCTGACTACGCTCTTCATCATGTTCAGAGTCAGGTGGGATGCATTTTCGTGCATCCATCAGTTCGGTGGATTCGACTGAAATCCACGGCTTCATTCTAGCCTTGTGGTTTACCTTGCTAGCAGATATCATTGCTGTTTCCACAGCCTTCTTTATATCATTCCAACCTGACTCCGGATGGGAATCACTTGCATGATCGCCCAACTGTTTTTCTAGTTCCTCCTGAAATATTTTCTTAGCTTGATTATCATCAAGTAAAGCCCTAAGAGGCTTCCTTACGGTGTCTTTCCTACGTCCAGTAAGCCTCAAACAAATACGTGCTCGCACTAGGGCATGATCTGAATCTAAACATGTGCCCCAGAACGAGCGACAGTCCTCTATCGAACCCCTCCATCGGTGGCTGATGGCGATATGATCTAGTTGTGTCCAACGTTGAGACGACTTCGGGGGTCGCCAGGTCAAAAGGTGTTTTTCCTTATGCTTAAAATTAGTGTTTGCTAGAAATAGTTGGTTATCTGAGCAAACTTGCAACAGACGGTCGCCATTGTCTGTTCTTTGAGCCGCGAGACCGTAACATCCACCTAGGTGTCTCTCCTGCTCACTTAGTCTACCTACTTGTGCATTGAAGTCACCAGCCATTATAACTATATCAGAGCGCTTAACTTTTTGGAGGAGGTCCGAAAGCTTTCTGTAAAACTCATCTTTTACATCATCTGGGCTGCAGTCAGTGGGGGCGTAGGCTGATATGACGAAGAGGCAACGGCGAGTGTCCCTATCTTTCCGAGTCCTTACTGTCCCGTTCAGTCGGACGGCGCACAAGCGACTATCTACAGGGATCCAGTCAAGGAGAGATTGTTCTGCCCTACGACTCAATGCTATACCTACACCGGCGAGGCCCCTAGAAGCAGCAATCAGGGCTACCGGATACACGAAGGGTAAATCGAGCTGCTTCTTTATCTTGACATGGTGAGGTCAAATGAGTGATGCTACTCGGATCCTGTATGCGCGTTTCCGAGACGCAGCACACATCGATGGAACGAGATTCTAAAGTCCTAGCTAATGACGCCTGTTGCCCTATTTGACACAATGTCCGTACATTGAATGCTCCAACATGTAGTTTGGAACGGGGTTTAAGGAGACCAGGAACGACGTTTCGCAAACTCGCATCGTTTGCATTAGCTGTGCACTGTAATAAATGAATGTGAGAAGAGTTAGTTGTGGAGATAAGAGAGGTATTAGGGAATGTAGGAAGGATTTGATTTTGACCAATTTGGTCTCGCGTGCTGGTACGGGTATGAGGGCGGTTGTCACTTCACGGCTGCCCACACCGTGGAAGGTTGTTTCTTGACGAACCTGAAAAGGAAGATGGATTAGTGTTGGTGCGTGACCGCAGAGTCCAAAGGACAACTGCTTCAGGCCGGTCACGCACGGCCTTTTTATGAGAGGTATTTTGAGGATTAGCTCCGTTCTTAAAGGCCCTTAGTGGGCACCCTTACCCAGGGAGACGGAAATCCGTGAGTTAGGGGAGGTGTGACATTTTTAGGGCCGACCTTTTCTAACCCTTCCTTCCTTGTGAGAAGGCAGCATCGCTGCAGATGCTGGTTGTCCGAGGGAAACACCTTACTGCTGTCACACCCCTCTGCAGTCAGCAGTACGACTTCGCCCTCAGACCTTGGGTAGCTGCTTTTAGTCTCATCGTTCTCCAATCGACCTGCCTGGCATGGTAGGACCTGCAGGAACATGTGTTCCAGCCAGTATAGCTCGGTTGGGTCATCACGAGAGGCAAGCCCGACCACCACGTCAAGGTAGTAGCTTCGGTCGGGTATCATATTACAGGGAGATCAACCAATTATAATACGGAAAATTTTAAAATGGGAATGAAAAAAGGAGTAGAGAAACGTGAGTAAATCAATTAATTAATTAATTAATATATTAAACCGTCAAACAATCTGAGATGATATGGTAGGTCAGGCTAATAATTAATAACATAAATAAATAATCATAGGTCAATCATGAGGCAGGATACCGTTGTACTAAATAAAGTGAAAACGACTTCATTTATTGTGCGATTTGACCACTGTATGATGAAAAAGACGAAAAGCCGTGAGGACGTACGTAGTTATCGGGTTTTCTGTTAACAGTGAATACGGAGAAGGCTGTGGTTACGTCTTCTGAAAGAGCATTTCAGATAAGACAAACTAGAAATGAGGAAAAATGACATTTTTGAGGCTATTTTCTTCTTGGTGTGTAACTCATTGAAGATTACCTCATGGGATTGAATGAAGGGTTTTAGGAAAAAACTGCTTTTCCGCGGTGGTATGGATTACTCACACAATGATTAAGTGATTTCTCATCCTTCCATAAATCAAAGCAATAGTTCTACGTTTTGAAGTCCCGACCGAAGCTGCCACCTTGACGTGGTGGTCGGGCTTGCCTATCGTGATGACCCAACCGAGCTATACTGGCTGGAACATATGTTCCTGCAGGTCCTACCATGCCAGGCAGGTCGATTGGAGAACGATGAGACTAAAAGCAGCTACCCAAGGTCTGAGGGCGAAGTCGTACTGCTGACTGCAGAGGGGTGTGACAGCAGTAAGGTGTTTCCCTCGGACAACCAGCATCTGCAGCGATGCTGCCTTCTCACAAGGAAGGAAGGGTTAGAAAAGGTCGGCCCTAAAAATGTCACACCTCCCCTAACTCACGGATTTCCGTCTCCCTGGGTAAGGGTGCCCACTAAGGGCCTTTAAGAACGGAGCTAATCCTCAAAATACCTCTCATAAAAAGGCCGTGCGTGACCGGCCTGAAGCAGTTGTCCTTTGGACTCTGCGGTCACGCACCAACACTAATCCATCTTCCTTTTCAGGTCCCTCAAGAAACAACCTTCCACGGTGTGGGCAGCCGGGAAGTGACAACCGCCCTCATACCCGTACCAGCACGCGAGACCAAATTGGTCAAAATCAAATCCTTCCTACACCCCCTAATGTCTCTCTTATCTCTACGACTAACTCTACTCACACTCCCTTTTCTCACTGCACCGCTAATGCAGACGAAGTGAGATCACGAAACGTCGTTCCTGGTCTCTTGAAACCCCGTTCTAGACTACATATTGGAGCTTTTAATGTACGGACATTGTGTCAAATAGGGCAACAGGCATCATTAGCTAGGACTTTAGAATCTCGTGCCATCGATGTATGCTGCGTCTCGGAAACGCGCATACAGGATCCTAGTAAAGTCATTAACCTGATTTCACCTTGTCAAAACGTAGAAACAGCTCGATTTACTCTTCGTGTATCCGGTAGCCCTGATGCTGCTTCCAGGGGTCTTGCTGGGGTAGGCATAGCGTTGAGTCCTAGGGCAGAATTATCTCTCCTAGACTGGATCCCAGTAGATAGTCGTTTGTGCGCTGTCCGACTAAACGGGACATTAAGGACTCGTAAGGATAGGGACACTCGCCGTTGCCTCTTCGTCATATCTGCCTATGCCCCCACTGACTGCAGTGCAGACGAGGTTAAAGATGAGTTTTACAGAAAGCTTTCGGACCTCCTTCAAAAAGCTAGGCGCTCTGATATAGTAATAATGGCTGGTGACTTTAATGCTCAAGTAGGTAGACTAGGTGAAAAGGAAAGACATCTAGGTGGATGTTATGGTGTAGCGACTGAGAGAACAGACAATGGAGACCGTCTGTTGCAACTATGCTCAGATAACCGCCTATTCTTAGCGAACACCAACTTTAGGCATAAGGAAAAGCATCTGCTGACCTGGCGACCTCGAAAGTCGTCTCAACGTTGGACTCAACTAGATCACATCGCCATCAGTCACCGATGGAGGGGTTCGATAGAAGACTGTCGCTCGTTCTGGGGCACATGTTTGGATTCAGATCATGCTCTAGTGCGAGCTCGTATCTGTTTAAGGCTTACTGGGCGTAGGAAAGACACCGTAAGAAAGCCTCTCAGGGTTTTACTTAATGATAATCAAACCAAGAAAATATTTCAGGAGGAACTAGAAAGAGAGTTATGCAACGATGTAAGTGATTCCCATCCAGAAGCAGGTTGGTATGATATCAAAAAGGCTGTGGAAACAGCAGTGATATCTGCTAGTAAGGTAAACCATAAGGCTAGGATGAAGCCGTGGATATCAGTCGCATCCACCGAACTGATGGATGCTCGAAAACGCATCCCACCTGACTCTGAGCATGATGAAGAGCGTAGTCAGCTTAGGCGTAGACTTATAAAAAGTCTGCGTAACGACCGCGAACAGTGGTGGGTGGCGAAAGCAAAAGCGATGGAAAAGGCAGCGGCGATAGGCAACACTAGACAACTTTTCCGCCTTATTAAAGAAACTGGTATTAAGAACCCGAATGTGAGTGAGACTATCTCGGAAAAGGATGGTCTTATTATCCATTCTCAATCCAGGAGACTGGATCGATGGGCAGAACACTTTAGGGATCAGTTCAACTGGCCACGAGCCACTCTTCGGTTACCCACGATCTCCAGTCATCCTGAATGGCAAATCGACCTAAGTCCCCCTAGTCTTGATGACGTTGAGAAAGCGTTAGGAAATCTGAAACGAGGACGAGCTGCAGGTCCTGATAGACTGACCCCCGAGATATTTAAGGATGGTGGTCCAGTTTTAGCAGCTAGGTTGACTGAGATCTTAGGTAGAATCTGGGAACTGGACGTAATCCCATCCGACTGGTCTCAATCCTTGATTGTCCCAATCTATAAGAAAGGACAAAAGTCTTCTTGTGACAATCACAGGGGAATAAGTCTAACTAATATAGTATCTAAAATACTGGCCTCAATAATACTTCGACGCTTAACGAAAGCTCGTGAAGAGCAGACTCGAGAAAACCAGTCTGGTTTTCGACCTGGACGTGGTTGTATAGACCACGTCTTCACACTCAGACAGGTCCTGGAACATAGACACACATTTAGGCGTCCTACAATAGTTGTTTTCCTAGACCTTAAGGCGGCATTTGACTCAGTGGATCGTAAGGTTCTGTGGCAGTGTCTGTCATTGAAAGGTGTACCAAAGAAGTACATTAACCTTATACAAGCTCTTTACTCGAACACCACTGGTCGAGTGAGGGCTTATGGCGAACTGTCACCGGAATTCTCTACATCAAGTGGTGTCCGTCAGGGATGTCCACTTTCTCCATTCTTGTTTAATTTTATCATAGACATGCTCCTAGACATAACATTATCCTCGTCTGAATTTTCAGGAGTAGAACTTCTACCAGGTGGCTCGCTGATTGACTTAGAATATGCCGATGACATTGTCCTACTTGGTGAAGACGCTGACAAAATGCAGAGTCTTCTGACTACCCTAAGCAACAATGCAAGCATGTTCGGGTTGCGATTTTCCCCCTCGAAATGCAAAATGTTGCTTCAAGACTGGGTTTCATCGGCACCTGAACTAGTGATAGGGAGTGAAGTAGTCGAACGTGTAGACCGCTTCACTTATCTGGGGGGTCTCATCAGTGCCGATGGCCTGGTGACTGACGAAATCTCAGCTCGGATACAGAAGGCTCGATTGGCTTTTGCCAACCTGCGTCACTTATGGCGTAGGCGAGATATCCGTTTGCTGACTAAAGGACGATTGTACTGCGCAGTAGTTCGCTCCGTCTTACTTTATGGCTGTGAAACATGGCCAGTGAGAGTAGAAGATATTCGTAGGTTAATGGTTTTCGATCATAGGTGTCTTCGAAGCATTGCTCGTATATCGTGGGACATCCGAGTGAGCAACGCTGTTATTAGGAATCGGGTGCTAGGTAAGAATGGCAGATCAATCGACGAAGTATTGAAACTTCACCAGTTGAGGTGATTGGGACATGTGTTGCGTATGCCCAACCACCGACTGCCTCGTCGAGCCTTGTTTTGTAGTGTAGGAATAGGTTGGAAGAAAGTTAGAGGCGGCCAAACCAAAACATGGCAGAAATCCATGAAGTCATTGACTAGTGGACTGAGCCATGTTGGTAATTGTCGACTACCTGGTTGGGGTCCGCGAGATGATAATAATCGATGGTTAGAGACCTTGAATGACATGGCTCAAAATCGTTCGCAATGGCGCCGGTGCATTTATTCTCTGTGTTCTCTCAAATGCTAATCTTTTTGGATACTTCAACACCTCTAGTTTCGACTCTCTAAACTTATCTCACTGAATCATACTTCTTGAATAATATCTTCTAATCCTAACCTCTCCGATTATTTCTAATTCCCTTACTACCTCTTCTACTATTGGATTTGAATTGACGATTACTTCTCTGTGCTGATGTGGTATGGCAACATGAACTGATGTACTTATGTACAAAGTTCTACGTTGCATCTGACTGACTGACTGACTGACGTTTTGAAGTAGTTCTTCAAAAGATTTATTTTTAAACCTTGTAACTACGCTGAGCGTTTGTGCATTTGTTACTGTATTTGTGTCTCTGTTGAGGGGATGCGCAACATCACCGTAGTTCCCAAGATAAAGTCATGCATATTTTAGAAAGAGTTAGCCACAACCCTGGGATAAGTGCCAAGCAGCATAAAAAAATTTCATAAGCTTTTGCTTTTGTGACAGTTAGCATGTGACCTTCCCGTAATCAATGAGCCTATACCGAGCCTCAAAAATATAATTGGGAGATTATTATAAAGAACAAGGGTTAATTCTTGGGTCATATTCCATTGGATGGCCCAACGTTAATTAGCCTTCCGCCGATTTCCCCTATGAAATAAGATCACTCTGGAGCTCCAATGGGTAGTCTTCGCTTTTATTGGCTCTACAAATACTAGCGTGAGTATAAATGAGCCAATACTTTTCAAATGGTTGATGAATATAAGAAAAAGGAGGGATTCCAGAATGGAACTTTATATAACTTAGGACTTGCCAGTTCACATGAACCTTGTTTATCTTGGTATAGAACACTGTTTCCCGAGTAACTACAGAACGAGGACAGGAATAGATCAATCAAATTCATCTTGACAATCATCACGATGATTCGGATGTTTTAGTGAATTCAAGGAGCATGGCGTGTACTGTCGCTTTCTGGTTCAAGTACGTTTTTCAACTGTCCCACGTGGCAATACGTAAGTCTTAGTATGCCATTCTAGGAGTTCGATGAGATTGTTACTTTTTCCTCTTGAATACGTACTTAGTATAACTGTACGGATATGTAAGCAATAAGGATAAGTCATTCCTAAGTTTTTAAGGTCTTTGCCACTGGTATGTTAAATAGCATAAGCGTCCTGACTGAGCTTTAAACTGAGAGGCATTTTGGGTTGACCATTATTTTATTGGCTAACATATTCTGGAAGTAACTTCGATTATTAAAGAACATTCTTTCCCGTAAAGAGTCACTTGATTGTGACCAAAATTTATATTATTATGGAGTAGCAATATTTCTCATATAGTCCAGGGTTTTGTAAAGTCTTCCAAATGACCAGAGGTAATTTGCGAACAAAAATAACAATCATCACGAGCCGCAGCACCTATTTAAGAAAAAAAGGTCTTATATGTCCAGTTTGCACGCATGTGAACGCGGATTAACCTGTAACGAGAAAGTGACCACCTATTTACTAAACTACTAATTACACTTTCTCCAAATTGGTGGTTTGCATATGTGAATGGACTTAAAAACTGACTAAAATTGTTCACAACATATGCCATTAACTCAAAAGCTGACTAAACGTGCAAAACCCACCTTCGACTGACTCATTCAAATGAAGGGGCAAGGACATCAATTCAACTCCCAATATCCAATAACTTTCCACGAGCTAGTATAAACCAGTTGATTTCTTTGAGATCGATTCTTGTTCTTTCAGTATAGTTCCAGGTGTTTGGTAGTGTATGATGGATAGGGATCTAGCTCAATTCTAGAATAATAAGGAGAAAGCTCTAATGCTAATAAGAGTGATTAAATAGATAATCTTGTTTATTTATTGGTAATAAAGATTGTGCGAGAGGACCTAAGTGTAAGCAAGGGAGAGGGAACAGAAATAATAAACGATATAGATTAGGTTAGCGATCTGGGGAGATGGTAATAATAACAACTAGCAGGTTTCGAGACATGCATCAGGCACTGCTTGTCCATGAAGGAGATGATAATCCGTATGTGAGTACGTGATTATCAAGTCTCTTCATAAAGCTGTCCACTGAGGGAGCTATGGTCATGCCAGCTGGGATAGCATTCCTAATCGCAACATCTGTCAATGAGAAAAAGTGTGCACGAAACTGAGTATTCGCTCTTTGATGGGCAATTTTTCGAGGATTACCTGGAAGAGAGTGGTAGAGATTCATCGGAGGTTTGCTCTCATTGGGGTAGTTTTGGCGTGTCTTTTATGTTGTACGCCATAGTCAGATCACCTCCGACTTTTCTGCCGCTTAGGGAGAAAAAATCCCCAATGATTTAATATATCTTCAAAGGTTTTATTTTTCGACCGAATCACTCATTTAGTAGCTCTTCTCTTCACTTGATCCACTGAACTCTAAAACTGTTGTATTTTCTTAAATTCCACATCAGGATTAGGAAAGAACTTTCAAAGTACACAAGTTTCTTTCACTTCCTAATTTTTCATGGGTATGAATATTACGAGTGAAAGTATAATTGCTCCTTTACTCCACATCATTCAAACTAAGGCAGGCATTTTTGACACAAATTTTGATAAACATTTCCAAAAAATTTCGGTATCTACGCTAATCAATTTTAAGTATTTCTGTATATTTGTCTAGTTTGCTGACACTAGAACCCTGTTTTGTAAAAAAGATGTTTTACGAATGTGGGAAGATATTGGCCAGCAAACTTCAGACGTAAGACAAATCGTTTTAGCCAAAATAATCACCCCCCCCCCACATAAATAAATAGTGCCATGGACGATTGTGTCAACTTGGTAATGTGGTAGGGCAACTTGAAATGATATACATACGTACGATTTTCTACGCTGTAACTGACTGAATCCACATGCACACTATCCTCGTCTCATTCCATAACATAGCCATAGAATAACTCGCTACATCTGCTGATCGGATTCTAAAATTAACCAGAACCTCCAGCTCAAGGGTTTCTTCCATTCAGCAGACACCTTAATCAAACCGAAACCAAATTACAGACCTCTGTAATACAACCAGAAGCCTACTAAATCTTCAGCATAATCGCAAACAATCAAAAACTACTCTGCAATGCCGATCTCGAAAGACATGTCTCTAGACTGCGAGAAAAAAGACAAGATGAATCGGTTTTGACACTACAACACCCATGATCAATCTTCTGAAAAGTGAGGGAAACCGTGAAGTCTCCCTTTCACTGAACCTTCCGTCACAAACATTCGGGGGAAACCCTCCGCAGAGATGCGTTAACGGCAACTGTTGTTGGTGGACAAAACCGTCTCCTATGCATCAATGATGTGGTGATGAAAATTTGCCACCTCGCCAAAAGTGGTACATAATCATGAATGCATTTTGACAAACACTCAAATTCTCATTTTACTCATTCATAGGACGAGTTTAGTGACGATCTAAATTACGAGTGATAGGATTGAAGGATAAACCTTAAGAAAATGAATTTCAACACTCTAAACTATTCCCACTGAGGTTTAGGAGAATTAGAGGTGGTCTAAAAATGGCCTACAACATATATAGTACGTTGAGTCACTTAAATTCGAGCATTCTGCCAGAAAATCACCACAATGTGGCTAACCGTAACTCTCGAAAATTTGCATATCAGAGAGCAAACACCGAGGTTCGTGATCAACAGATGTTTAGTCTGGGAATGTCCTGCTTGCCGAACTAAACACAGCCACCCAATGAACAGTTTCTAGATGAGACGGGGTAAACTCTTACTCATGTAAGGACTGTCATCTCTTGCACCGACTTGCCAGTTATTATTTTTGTCATTAACTTATTCTAACTAGCTTATTATCTCGGTTCCTTTTTGCCTTAGTTGGAATTCATGGGTCATACAATGTATGAAAGCACGACACATGCATTTCACGAATAGATATTCGGCACTTGAGTTGTAATTGTTCATATTTGGCATGCCACATTACAGTGAACTAACGTTACGTGTATCCGCATGCCGCAAGCACATTCCCCTCAATACTTCCGAGCACAAAATTTCTTACATGGCTTTAAGGGAGGATGCTGAAGATTGAAATTACATTCATTTCCCGTCAACTTAGGCGTCTGTAGTTTTGCCGTGAATTTAGTTTCATAAATAGATGCTTAGGAGTCCTCCAACATAAGATAGACTTTTTCCACGAATCTACTGATATTTTAAATGGTACTGTGTCTAAAACTATGTACTGTCTACTGTTTGTTTTGCTCCACCTTTTTTTGTTAATATATATTGTAGCACTTGCCCTACATTGCAGTCAAAACTCTACATGGTATCTGGTTGCGAATACATAAAATATCCACTAAGCTGGCGAGATATTTATATTCATCTGTAAAACGACTTTTGCTTCTTTTTGTCTCCTCAAGCACCCTCAGAGTGACCGTCAGTAGTCAATCAGACTTCTACCAAAGTATTTGTCTAGCTTTATTATAGGCCACAGAGTGCGGTAAAAATCATACTGAATAACAAGCTGAGCTTCTGTTCAACCTACTTTACACGCATAAAGTAGACTTCACTACTCAGATTATTTTGGATAGAGATCGTACATCCAGTATATCTTCAATACGGAAAAAAGTACTGAAAATTGTTGTTGAACAGCATGGTAGATTCAGCAGACATTATATTTCGAGATCAACAGGCTGGATTACGTAAGGATTAATCATATAACGGACAAATTTCAGTTAGGGTCATTGTGAGACAATCGGTTGAATAGAATTCACCACTGTACATCAACATGATTGACTATGAGAAAGCATTCGACAGCGTGGACAGAGTGACACAATGGAGACCTCTCTGACAGTATGATATGCCTACGAGATTCATCATCAAACAGGATTCTTATGATGGACTTTTAGTGGCAATCGGGTAGCGAATGACTATGATCACCACTAAATACCTATCAGGAGACCGTCACTGAGAAGAAGAGTTGTTCCATAGTAGAGAATATGTTTGCTTGCGATTTCGTTGTGTCGAAAGAACACCGAAATCGAGCAAGGAAAGTGGGGCACATATACAGGGCTACACAGCAGAGAATGAAAGCAACACAAACAGGAAGTTTGCGCGTACAGAGGGCTGTAAACAAAACGTACATTTAAACAATCACTGGTAAAATTGGTTATAATAATGAATATTTCTATTAAACCAATCGCATTATCTTTATAAAAGTGGATTTGCTGCAGCAGCCCCCCACTAGAAAGGGTTTACACTTTTGATACCTAGCGGCTTCGTTCGTGGGACTGATCGGAAAAACGTGAGATGGCAGGTCGTAAGCTTTTTCGAATAGAAAGCAATCCATGATGTCCGAGTCGTCACCGATCCTTTGCTGATAAAGGTACAGAAACGACCGTAACGACCAAGTTCGAGATCGTACGTATGCCAGATATATTCGGAACCAAAATATCGACAAAGCGCGTTGGTAAGAGCGTAAGTGATCCGTCCAGTGTTCGCCAAGATTGACGTGAGTCGACGGTACAAACTGGGCGATGGTCGAAAGCGTGTGCTCAGGATAAAAAAATCAAAGAAAGAGAAAAAGGTGTGGCAAGCAAGTAAGGGGTATAATCCTAAACCCTATACGTTGCTTACCGAGAATGGTCACGAAAACGTGCAGGGAGATGCTCTTGACGACCAGAATTTGAGATGGTAGTCCCGTTCGTACCTCATTCTTGGTAACTATAGACTACAATCTTATCCGAAGCCAAGGGCTGCGTGGTCTGATGGCCTGAACATGGGAGCGAAGTCTCATCCGTAGATAGTTCAGATGAAACTTGCTGTTGACTTGGACGTGAGAATGAGGACTATGAGGTATCTAGCGTGGGATCGGAAGGATAAATAGGGATCCCGCTAGTGATGTGGACGGATCTAGCATTCAATCTCGATTTATCGGGTAGGGCACTGTCATCCACGTGTGCTGCCTTAAGACGAGAATGCTGACAGTGTCGATTAACCCTGAAGGTCTTTTCGTGATGAGATATCACGTTAAAATTTTCCTCGCAAGGCTGTTACAAAGATTTGTGTACCTAACCTACTCGTATGAGAACATAAATAAAAGGAAATGACTCTCAAGGAACAGAGACCGTCGGTTCTGTATTCGAGTTGACACCGAAGGCAGTGTTCACATCTACGCAGAGAGTTGTCGGACGTCATCTGATATACATAAAATCGCTGCTCTATGGTGTGAAACCCCTCCCCCGGGCGAATGCAATATCGTAAAGCATACAAGTCCAGAGGCGGAACCCTGAATATCTGCCGTTGCTGCTATGTAATCGCCTGTAGGTCTCCAAAATATGCCATCTTTTTTGCAAACCGAATGGGAGGAGAAGGCGCGAGGACTGTGAGAAGAACGAAATAACACATATAAAGAGTAAATCGTCGAACTCACGCTTAGCGAAAACCGATTTGTCCAGTGCCAGTCGTCGAACTTTTGCCGTGACTGAGGGTATGTAGGTGACAATGTGGCTTACCACATAAATAATCTCGATAGAATCCCATCGATTTAGTTGCTTTGGAGAATTTATCAAATATAACATGAAACAAACAATCATGCAAAAAGAAACGCAGCGATTCGATACACATCTGTTGGACCGTTAAAACCCTTGGACTTAACATTCGATGAAGTATCGATTAACTGCAGTCTACGTGAATGGAATAGCAATTTATAGAGCTATAAGTAATCGATACTGAGTACGGCTATTTTAAAATCAGCAGGGATGAACGTCCACAGATACTGTCGCAGATTACTGAGGTTGATCGTTAGCTGTCGTGTACCGTAGGTAGGAATGACAGAATGCTACCAGTCGATACTAAAGAAACTCGTTTGCTTCTCGTAAGATCTGTTTGCATATTAGGCAAAGACGCAATATATAGTGTATGGTGGCGAAGTCTCCAGAGACATTAGGTATCGTATAATAAGTCAGTTAATTCATAATAGTTCAGGAAAGAACCTTACCAAAAATTGGATATTGAAAATCACTAAACAGTTAAATTACGTCGCTGCAGTCGATAGTTAGTGTTTTGCCTTGTAATTTTTAAGGAATGTGAAGTTTTTAAGTTAAATGTGAGCCCATACTTTAATTTGTGAATACCTCAAAGATTTTAGCTCTTGAGTGCCGATAGGAGATGTCTATTTAATTTATACGGGATAAAACCTCGAAATTTAAGCCTTCTGTTCCTGGTTTTTGAAATATGTCCCCTGGATGATGGATCAGCAAGAAAATTCAATTATTGTTAGAAGATGTATCACTAACTTTTTTGAATTCTGATTTGAAATAATCTAAAAACTAATGAAGATCTGTTCCGGTCGTTACGGCCTTTCTCGTTAGAGGGATGTATTAGGATCTACTTCGGAATAACTAATTTTTTCACCCGGTTCAATTTTTTACTTTTATTCCTTGAACCCAGCACATGAGGCAGGTTAAGATCAAGGGATTTCACGTAGGAACTTCGAAGTCAGCAGGAATTTTGTACAGAAACCTCATGCCGATATAAATTCTCAGCTAAATGTCACATTTTTCTCGAAAATTGTGCTAAGTAGGTGGTAGGGAATAACTTCTAAGTTGGCATCACTAAAGCTAAAAGTCTATAAAGTCTGAGAAATATATTAACAGGCTAAATTACCTCCACTCTTAAGTTACTGCGGCCTGTCAGCAGTCATGAACCTTTTTCTCTCCGATGTTCATGGATATAATAGCCTCTTGGATGTCCACAGAGTTTTTACGACTAGTAGTTGGTATGTAAAAAAGCTATTTTAGTCTTCCTGAACATCTGTCTTTATTAGGAGTCTGTTGCTATGAAAATTATAATCACTCTGATGCGAACTAAAATTGCAAACTGTATTGGCACTCTGAATGATAAAAAATATCAACACGCATGAAGCCAGTCTAAAACATGTAGAGTATTTATAAAAAACACTTGTAAGTTAACTCAGTATAGGAAAAAGTCAACATGGCATTAGTATTCCAGCGTTTACTGGTTAGGGTGGTGACAACTACCTAAATCAAAGAAAAGAATCCAAATCAACTCAACTTACGTTTGACCTAAGGTATAGGCACCTATCAATCCGGACTATACTCTCATTGCTTCCTCATGATCGTTGCTACTCAATTAGTTTGATTCATTCACTAACTTTTTTAATTTGATCTCATGCTAATGCAGTTTGGTGACTTGGGTAAATTCCCGTTCGTAACAATCTTTGCTTTGATTTTGACTGATCTAATGGTTTGAAGCATTGTAGTCCTTATAAATGATTTCAAGATATATGTACGTGCTGGTATCATGTGATGCAACAAAAGGCTTCAAGCTAAATCGGATTTCAAAGCAAAGCCGATCCAACAGTGTATTTGAAGTAGGTTAATTTGGTCGAGATCTTTATATAAAGAATGGAGAAGACAATTGTTCTTGAAGACCCCGATGTAAAGTACAAGCTTTTTGTATCTATAGCAAGAATAGACATGAAAACTGTGGTAGCAATGGGACTTTTTACTGTTAAATAAAATGCCCCCATGTCATATACTGTTCCAAAACGTCTAACTCACAAATGAAACGAGCACTCGTTACACAGATCGATACCGAGTAAGGTTTACTTAAAGCCACCGCTAGTTAGCGCTGCATATTTTTTGCAAGTGGTTGCTTGACATGGAAAATAAATAACTCGGAACGTCAACCAACCGAGTTTTAGTGCGAAAAAGCATTGATTTGCAGCTTTTTTGCCTCAAAGATGATCAGCTTGATTGTACTATTTATATGTTATTGATATTCGACTCCGTCTTGTTTTGTGAGGTGTTGTCAATATGAATTTCGGGACAGAAATGAGCTTCAAGGGCTATGGAATGTTTAAACCGACTTGGAAGCAATAATGGATATCTAGTTAGTGTCAGTTTTGTGATAATCAGTTCTTTATCAAAATTATTGACTTGATATTATTAAAAAAATACAGTATTTATGGTTATTGCTTTGATAGTTCTACTCTCAATTACAAGGTGTGGTATTATTTCCTTAAAAAAGCAATAATTTCAACACCCATCCCTTTAACAATTTGGGAACAGCATCACTAAGCATCATTTTAAGCAATGATAAAACGTGATATAATCGAAATCCAGATGTAGAAGACGTCTACGAACATCGATTCTTTTACTCCTGCTACTTTCTAAAAACATTGCAATAAATCTTTAAATACTAAATATATTGTCTAAGTTTATATAGATCTACACACATCAATAATTTACTAATGTACACCTATTAAAAGTCAACAATTTTGATGTATTTCAATCATTAATTTTCAGGTTAGTTTGGAAATGGCAGCTCCAATACATATCGGCGAACTTCCCTTTTTAAAGATGGTTTTACATGCTGCTAAACATGCAGAGAGTTCTGTCAACGGAATCCTTTTAAGTGATCAAAATCATGATTCACAAATAATCATTTCTGACTACATCCCTCTATTTCACAGTGCCATAAATTTGACACCAATGCTGGAAACGGCTTTGTATCATGTAGGTCAAAATTTAGTGTATATTAAAATTGAATGGCAGGTAGACTCACATTGTACAAATAAAGGTCTTCAAATATGTGGCTATTTTCAAGCAAATGAACACGTTAATTGTAATACGTAATTTCATTGTTATTCATTTTTCACTGAAAAAATAGTCCAACAAATGTTGCACTCAAAATTGGAGAGAAATTAGCTGAAAAATGTGGTAACGTTTGTTTATTGACTGTAAGTTTTAGTTATCCGATTACCAATCAATTTTTTATAGTTCAAAAATGATGCTTTACATCGGTTGACTGGAAATTACTTCACAGCATTTTGTAAATCCGATTGTAAATGGAACGAAACAAAGCAAGTTCACTTCAACAAATGTTATCTTTACTAATTCAGGTACACATTCAACCCAAATATCAATAAAAAGCTTGAAGAAACTCTCTATTCAAATATCCATCACGAAATTGTTGATTTTGATGATCATTTAAATGATGTTAATTGTGATTTTCTTAATTCGCAATTATCAAAATTATTATGTACATAAATTAATTTTGGATGCTTTTTATCATGAAGCTTTTTTTAATTCTCCCAAACGACAATACTATCTGATTTTCATTTTGTTAATAAATTTCCAAATATACGTAATAATTGTTTCCATCAAATAGTATTGACGTATAGCTCGTTTGATGCAGGATAAACAGTAGGGACAATTCAATGACGTACATAACACGATTGTTACAGATACTCGATACCTTAAATCGAAATCATGTTATCAGTCAGATTAACACGTATGTATTATAGCAATTAACAAGGTGCGACTGCCTCTTACTGGACGTAGGAAAAATGTCTTACGGCTCTACTCAATGATAATAAAGCATAGGGTGTATTTCAGGAACAACCAGATAAACAGTTGAACAGCCATGTAGTAAGTGATGCCCACCCTGAGGTAGCTTGTAATGATATCAAAAAAGCTGTAGAAACATCACTGGAATCTTCTAGTAAGGTAAAACATAAGGTTAGTGAGAAGCCGTGGATTTCGGTAGCATCTACCGAACTGATGGATGCTCGAAAGCTCATCCCTCCTGGCTCCGAGTACAATGAGGAGCGGAGTCAGCTGACAAAAAGCCTACTCAATGATCGTGAACAGTGGTCAGTAGCGAAAGCGAGAGAAATGGAAAAGGCAAGGAAACCGGTATTAGGAACCCGGATGTAAGTGAAACTATCTCGGAAAAGGATGGTCTTATAATCCATTCTCAATCCAGGAGATTGTACCGATGGACAGAACACTTTAGGGACCAGTTCAGTTGGCCTTCAGCCACACTTCGGTTGCCCACGACCTCCAGTTATCATGAATGGCAAATCGACGTAAGTCCCCCGACACTTCATGAAGTTGAGACAACGATAGCAAATCTGAAGCGAGGGAGAGCAGCGGGCCCTGATAGATTGACCCCTGGGATTTTTAAGGATGGTGGTCCAGCTTGAGCAGCTAGATTGACTGAGATCTTAGGTAGAATCTGAAAACTGGACACTCCCATCTGAATGGTCCCAATCCTTGATTGTCCTAATTCATAAGAAAGGACAAAAGTCTTCTTCTTACAGTCATAGGAGAATAAGTCTAACTAATATAGTTTATAAATTGTTAGCCACAATTATTCTTAAACGCTTAACTAGAGCTGGTGAAGAGCAGACTTCAGAAAACCAGGCGTGGCTATTTAGACCGCATATTCACACTAAGACAGGTCCTGGAACACAGACATACATTTAGGCTTCCTACAATAGTTGTCTTCCTGGACCTAAAAGCGGCATTCAACTCTGTTGATCATGAGGTTCTCTGGCAGTGTTTGTCATTGAAAGGTGTACCAAAGAAGTACATTAACCTTATACAAGCACTCTACTCGAACACTACTGGTCGGGTGAGAGCTTATGGCAAAATGTCACCGGAATTCTTTACTTCAAATGGTGTCCGTCAGGGATGTCCACTCTCTACATTCTTGTTTAATTTTGTCACAGACCTGCTTCTAGATATAACGTTATTTTCTTCTGGATTTTCAGGAGCTGACCTACCAGGAGTCTCGCTTGTTGGCCTAGAATATGCCGATGACATAGTTCTATTCGGTGAATACGCTGACAAAATGTAGATTCTTTTGACTACCCCAAGCAACAATGCAAGCATGTTCGGGATGCGATTCTCGCCGTCGAAATGCAAAATGTTGCTCCATAATTAGGTTTCATCGGCACCTGAACTAGTCGACCGCTTCACTTATCTAGGGAGTCTCATCGGAGCCGATGGCCTGGTGACTGACGAAATCTCAGCACGGATACAGAAGGCTCGATTGGCTTTTGCCAAGTTTTGTCACTTATAGTGAAGGCGAGATATCAGTTTGCTGACTAAAGTAAAGTGTTCCGTGTAGCAGTTCGCTCCGTTCTCCTATATGGCTGCGAAACATAGCAAGTCAGAGTAGAAGATATTCGTACGTTGCTAATTTTCGATCATAATTGTCTCCGAAGTATTGCTCGTATATCCTGGGACAACCGAGTGAGCAATGCTGTTGTTAGGAAACGCGTACTAGGTAAGGATAGCAGATCAGTTGATGAAGTAGTGAAATTTCATCAGTTTAGGTGGTTGGGACATGTGTTACGAATGCCCAACCACTGACTGCCTCGATGAGCGATGTTTTGTGGTGCAGGAGGTTGGAAGAAAGCTAGGGGCAGCCAGACCAAAACATACCACGAATCCATGAAGTCTCTGACAAGTGGACTGAGCCATGTTGGTAAGTGTATATAGCTGATTGGGGTCCACGAGACGATAGTAATCGATGGTTAGAGACCCTGAATGACATGGCTCAAAACCGCTTGCAATGACGCAGGTGCATTCATTCACTATGTTCTGTCAAATCCTAACCTTCTGAATTCCGCATCACTTTATCTTTCTCTTTTTAAGTTTATTTCGCTAGATTCTACTTCTTGAATAATATCTTCGAACTCTAATCTCTCCGATTACTGCTATTACCTCTAGTACTGCTACTACTATGGGATTTGGATTGACAATTTCATCTCTGTGCTAATGTGGTATGTCAACTTAAACTAATGTACGTACGAAGTTTTACGTTGATGTCGATTGATGGAATCAAAATGATCCATGTATGTAGGTGCAAACTACCTTATTGGGGTCCGCATGAGGATTAGCGTAACCAATGGCTACAGATTTTGAAAACGTCCGCAGTGGCATAGGTGGATTTACGTTTTGCTTTCTCTTACATTCCTAATTTCTATGTTCCTCATGATTGTTTTCATGATTTCATTGACTTCGTTTTCTTCAATAGTATCATACGTACTTAATCTTTCCTATTATTTTTATCTTGTAGCTGCCTCTAACTACTCTGGGTTTCACTACGACAATTTTACCTCTCTTTATTGGTAGGAATAACAACTTGAACCAATGTTCACATACACACAACTTTAACATTTCTTAGTCAAATCCCATAAGAGATGCAATGCAACTGACCTGCTAATTGAAAAAGCTGTCAAATATAGTTAGTTTCTTATGCATTACAAAATAACGCGGGTAAAATTATGAGTTAGTAATCCCAGAAAACCGTCTTATTTTATGATGTTCATGGATCTTGCTTCATGCATCACTAATGTTTAGTGATCAAATTGAAAAATGCCTACATAGACACGTCTTATTGGTTAGTCCGAAAACGTACTGGGGAATTACACATGTAAAAGAACTGTTGGATTCTTGTCCTTAGTTGACTTAGTAGTTCTGAGGAACGCACGAAAGGAGACGGTCATTGGGACATAGCTACGACTTGATTCAAAGCTCCTAATTTTTGGCACATAAAAAGTATATAAAATATCCCACATAGAATTGGTGACAAGACTAGTATTCAATTTTAAACACTCAATCAGAGTAAAGGGCTTTTATGGTTGAAAGACTCGATCGAATATCATGCAATATCTATAAGGTCAAATAAATAAATTAGGGTAGCTAATTATTCATGATCAAAATACAGGAATAAACCTAAATTTAGGAAGTAGACTGCTAAAACAAATTTATCAAGAAGAAAGGCCCCAGTTTTGTTGTGTATGTGATAGTACATATCAGTTCTGCCTAGAACATATTAGATTGATATATATACGAATGCCAAGTATTTTTAGTGTAGGTTCGATGCAAGACCTGAAGGTCTTAGGTATGATCACTTTTGTAACTGAGAGGGTAAAATATGTCAAGTCAAAACACTTTCCGATAAAGGTAGAATGTTATGCTAAACTGCAAAAATACATGAAGAAGCGGTTACTCTAGGAAAGTACCATCTTGAAAAATAGATACCCGAAGAAATTCATTACGGAATACGAGAAGGAACATCTCAAGAACGATAAACAACCAACTGTTGGAAAAAGGCTTGTCCGCATCTGCCTTCTAATCAAGAGAGACGATATTTCAGGAAGAGTCAATGTGGCATCAAAAATAAGCTTCACTAATGATCATTTGGTTTTGCTATACAAGAACAAGTGTAGTTGAACAATACAAAGGTAGATTAATACCTTTCGGACGTCACCTCCAATTGCATCTATGACTTCATATGTACCTGAGATAGGAAGTATATAGCAAGGACAGGAGAACGGCCTCCACCATAATTTCTGAACAAATCCCCAGGAACATACCGTTGAAAGGAAGCAAAGTCTTCACAATTACAATTACTAGACACCTAGCATTCAAAATCGTTAAAATATGAAGTACAATGCTCATTAGAACTTTATGCTAGGAATATATGTACAAAGATTTATAATTATACCGAATTTACAGCCAATGCAGCATGAGTGTTTCTTTCGAGCTTGACAGCTTGTTGGTTACGATAACGATGACGTTCTGCTCTACGCCGAAGAACCGCAGCGTCAGTTACTCGAGCATGATGAGTTGAGCTCTTTTTCAGTCGTACACGTCCTCCCAACATAAGAGTGTCTACATCACGTTCACCTGCTGCTAATAACTCTGAAATATTAGCTTCTGTAGCTCTGTCATCATCATTATCAATTAAATTATCTAAGAAACTGTCATGTTGTTCAGGTCTAGGTTTACGCGGTTTACGGCGTATTGGATTTGATTGAACTAATAATGAGGGAGGTTCATTTTCTGTTTCAGATTGTGACTCAGGTTCATTGACAATATCGTCATTTAAATCAATTGTTTGACCGTACGCAGGGGACGCTAAGACATGTGGATACATATCACGATCAGCAGCAAATTCAACAACATGAAGTCCTAGACTGTTAGCTAAGTCTTCATATGTTTTCTAAAACAAAATAAACATCACAGTATAGTACGTATATAATAGAAAAAACATAATGTTTTTGACATAAACGGCGAAAAATTGCCCTAGTGCACACACAATTCACTGTAACATAGTATTGAGTTCCTGGACTGACAGCTCCTAATGAGAATGTCTATAATGATTCACATAATCTAAGTAGTTGCAACATAATAATAAATTGTAAAACAGATCGAAATAATGTATTAACAGTGATAATGAAAAATAATTGAACAATTAGTCCAAAAAGTGTGCACTGAAAGAATATCAGGATTCAATTCAAGTCTTTCTTCTATAACAATAAACATCCATTGTCGAGGTGACTAGTTAGTTAAGCTATGGTAGCTGACCTACCTACAGTAGGGTCTGTGTACATTTAACTTGGTTAAACCCTTCAAATAACTTGTTTAACAGATAGGTGTCACTGGAACAATGACAACGTGTCTATAGACATGTGTTATAGTCTACTAGCTATAAATATCAGTAGCTTGAATCATTCGTCACATTTGCTCGTAATCTTTTACATTCGCATACTTGTTCATGCTTGTGATTTTGTGATTATGAACTAGCTATATAATATGTAAACCATAGTCAACAATTCCTATTGCCTTCTGAAATTTATACATTGTTAGAAGTTATCTAATAACGGTTATGAGGACAAATGATAGATGGAGCATAAGAAATATTTCAAAGATAAACCACTACAAGACGTAATTAAACACTTATCATAACCGTTTACAATCTTATCAACCGATTTTTCAACCTTTGCCAAATATTCTTAGTTTAATTACAATGTTACTCATTTAGTCTTTCGTCAAAACGTTAAACTGATTTGTATCAGAGAATATCGGTTGGTATGTGAGTAAGGGAATGGAATAACAAATTTATTGAAAAAACAAAGCAAATGATATATACCGTTACCGGTAAATACTACATTTAGACAGGATCTATAATGAAACAGTCTCATTGTCAATGCCTTATAGATATTATGATACCTGAACAGCTGATGCAACTAATATTATGTATTAAAAGAATAGTTTCGATAATAATGATAATATTAATTTATATGCAAAATGATTGACAAGTGTTTACAATTCACTAAAAACAATCAAATTAATGATGTATTATGGGAAGAGATCGCTCTCACTCTCAAAATTCTGTATAACCAAGCGTATATGGCAGCTTTCAGGGAAGTCCTATATTTACCACCTTGTCGAGTGAATGTTCGGTGCTCTAATCGAATTGGTGGGTATGGAGGATTAACCTGAGGGAGTTAGAAAACTCTCATTTCAAACTAATAGTGCATATGGACTGCAGGATTCCGAGAGAACAAATGACGTGTGAACCTATTGTTTGTTACTGACTACCACGAGGCCGCATCTCTTGACGTTGCTCCGTCACCTTGTAGATCTCTTGGTCCTCTAAGAAGACTACCTATTTCAGTTTGGGCACACAGGCATTATTAGCCCAGTCCGCGCACAAACCCATTGATTTGTGTGGCGCATGAATATATAGGTTCCCCTTTGTACCACTGTTTATGTGCTTATATAGATATGCTAGATGAAGCTCATAATGTAGTAATTTTTCTGTAACAACCCTTTTCTACCCGGTAGCTTATCACTAGACAACTAAATTACAAAATAAAAAGTTATCTAACTTTAATTTACATACCTGTTGACCTAATAAGCGTAAGAAACCTCTGGCTATTGCTTGATAATTTGTTGTACTACCTTCAACTTTAGCATACATATCTTTAATTCCAATAACTTGACATAAAGTTTTAATCATACGATGACATTTTAAACCAGTACCTGTATAAAAACACAAATCAACATTCATAATTATGTAATAGTTTATTTATAGAGAAATTGTTTAAATCTAAACATTACATTAACTAATAATTATATCGCGTTGAAGCAGTTGAGATTTGTACGATTATTTTATAAACAACGGTTTGAGGTGTTGGATGATGTCGTACGTCAAAATCAATCGATTGTAATGGTACAAATTTACACATATCCACTGTTCGCCTGAAAATACTTAAACTTATCCTTTCTAACATTAGTATGTGAAGGCACGGATTAGCAGAGCAAGGGCAGTATTTCTTCAACGTAGAACAACTATCAACTAACACCAAAGTCAGAATTTTCAAAACAAACGTCAAGACGGTTCTATTGTATGGGGTGGAAACTTGAAAAGCTACCAAAGTCATCATCCAGAAGAAACAAGTATTTATTAACAGTTGTCTACGTAAGATACTGATGAGCCGTTGGCCAGACATCATCGGCAACAACCTACTGTGAGAGAGAACAAACCAGCGGAGGAAGAGATTAGGATGAAGCGCTGGAGTTGGATAGGACAAACATGGAGGAAAGCACCCAACTGCGTCAAAAGACGTGCCGTCACTTGCAATACTCAAGGCCAAATGAGAAGAGGAAGACCAAATAACACACTACACCGAGAATTAGAGACAGATATGGAAAGAGTGAATAAGAATCGGACAGAACTAGAAAGCAAGGCCCAGGACAGAGTAGGTTGACAAATGATGGTGGGCCACCTATGAACCATTTAAAACTGAATAATAAGACAGACAGACAGATACAACACACAATTTCGTACGTAAGTACATCAGTTTAGGTTGCCATACCACATCAGCACAGAGACGCAACTGTCAGTTCAAATCCCATAGTAGCAGAGATAGTAGAAGTATTAGCAGTAATCGAGACGATTAGGCAGCGAAGAAATAATTCGAGAAGTATAATTCGGTGAGATAAATTTAGAAGGAGAAGGACAGATATTATGAGGAATTCAGAAGGTTAGCATTAGAGAGAACACAAAGAGTGGATGCATCTGCGCCATCGCAAACGATTCTAAGCCATGTCGTTCAAGGTCTCTAACCATTGGTGACTTTCGTCTCGCGGACCCCAACCAGGTAGTCTATATCTACCAACATGACTCAGTGCACTTGTCAGTGACTTCATGGATTTCTGCCATGTTTCGGTTTGGCCGCCCCTAGATTTCTTCCAACCTACTCCTACATCATAAAACATAGGTCGTCGCGGCAGTCGGTGGTTAGACAAACGTAACACATGTCCCAACCACCTCAACTGATGAAGTTTCAATACTTTGTCTATTGATTTGCCATCCCTACCTAGAACTCGTTTCCTAACGACAGCATTGGTGATACAGTTGTCCCACGATACTCGAGCAATGCTTCGGAGACACCGATGATAGAAGAGGTGATTCAAATCATGAACTGACATTTAATTTAGAATTTATTAGGAAAAGTTATTAGAGGAAATGTTTCAATTTAGTGTAAGGATTGAAATCGAATTATGGAATCAGTATCAGAGGGAAAAAATACAGTTCCATGTGAATATTTTTTGAAATCATGAATCAACCATACATCGTTGAGAGCAGTTGTGCTCTATGCTTATCCAACCTGGCTTCTTCAAGTCAATGATGTTTCATAACATTTTGTGTTCGATTATTATTGTGGGATTGCTGACATTCAGTACAACTAACATGTTAGTAATGCAGAAGTTCAGTAACGACAAATGAATTAGTGTAGCCTTGATTTCGGAACTATAGTTTCGATGGATTGAACATGTGTTACGAAAACTGTTACGCTGGCTGTCTTCGACATCGTGCGTTAAGTGAAAACATTAGGACTGGGTAGGAAAAGTGAAAAGAAAGTCATTTTATGACTTGTTGTTAGAGTATAAAAGAAAGCCGTGTCAGACTGAAGTTAATTCATTCTTTACGACTTCCTAGCTGAGATCCTAGAGACAGTGCAACTCAGTGGTACGAGATGTTATCAAACATGGTTGAGAATGATGGCCAGTAGTAAATAGCCTACTGTAGTTTAATTTTATATTGATAAAAGTGAAAACTCTTTACATTGGAACGGATCGACCTTAGTTTTTATTTTTAACCTAAGTTTATTACACTTACTTGTTAACTTTAATCAGGGTAGTTTAGTCTATGAGTGTTCACCTGAGTTCACATTCTTTGCACACACAAAAAGTGTACATAAGTACAATTAGTTTAATTCAATAATTTTTGAGAGATTATTATTGTTATTATTGCTACATGGTTTAAAAACACTAAAGAGTTTATTAGCTCACCTTCCGGTAGAGGAGTTGCAAAAATTTTACTGTTCCACTGACAAACATATCCAACATGCCATACTGTAAGTGATGAATAAAGAAATATTATTAATTATGGAAAAAATTAATAAAAATATGATATGCAGTGTTAATGGTTTAATTTTCTTTCTAATGAATTATATATATATATATATATCCCTAAATACCCCAGGTATGTTCAAGAATGGAGAGAGTTCGCTCTCCACCTCGAAACGCTCATGTATGTCCACGCGTGTATAGCCACTGTCAGGGAAGTTCTACTGATTACCGTCTCGCGCCACAGGTGTTGTTTACGAAAATAAGAGGATTAAAACCGGATGTTCGATGTTTAAACCAGATTGGTGTAAAAGGATGATCCACGTAAGGTAGTTTGGGAAAACCCTAATTTCAAACTAACGATGCACATGCGATCCACGTTCCTGAGAGAACGAATGGTAAATGAAGCTACTATTGGTCACCGGCTACCATGGGATTGCATCTCTTGGAGTTGCTTCAGTCTTGTAAATTAGAAATTTCGGTGAGATGCTCGAGGAGTGACCACCTCCTAAGAAAACCACCTGTTTCGGCTTTGGCACCCGGGCAGTATCCCAACTCACACAAATTAGTTTGTGTGGTGCATAAATATTTAGATTCCGCTTTATACTAATGTTTATATACATATATATATACCTATCTTCGACTAATAATATACAAAATTCGGTTTTATAATCACACTACTAAGTGAATTTTTTGAGATTGTAAAAACACATTTTACAACTTTTAAATTTGAAAAAAAGTAACTCTGTTTAAATAAAATGTAAATAACAATTGATGCTAGTATCTGCAATGATTTTTAGAGGGATCATCAAAGCGATAGGACTACTGTATAAAATACGAGTACTATTAACTTCGTCCGTATTTACTCTGTTTCTCTTCTAATTTGATTCCTATTGTGTGTACTACCTTATACTACTTATTAATATTCAATAACCAATTTCATCGACAATAATTTTTGAACGTATGATTTAACTAGGGATTGGTCTATTGAGTAATATTCTTAAGTATTTACATAAAGTAATAACATTCACTTTATTTGTTACTGTAATGATACAGTCCCTCCTAACCCTAGTAGTAACACTAATCTTCAGTTGTTGTGTATCCCTTAAATCTTTGTCTAAACTCAACAATATATTCTACAGTTTTATGCTCGTTGTGTCTCCGTTCAATTGTTGATGACAGTTATTTTTGACTTTAGAACACGGGACATGCTTATAAATTACGCTGATGCATATTGAGATTAATCTATTCGTTTTAACCAATAGCTTGTCCTACTGAATAACAGTAATATATAAAGGCTGATAATAGGAAATGTGAAAGAATAACCGATAATTGAATATTGGTGATCTTATGAGTTAACGGACCACTTGGATAGTTAGGTTGGAAACTTCAATTAGTGTAAAGTAATGCAACATCGGATTAACACAGATGATAAATAAGATTGAAAAATGTGTTATAGCATACATATAACTAGAAAATCTTACATCCACGCTGATGAACAATGAGATGTCGGAAAGTGTGAATAGAAGTGAAATGCCCAGATTCATATAAGAATTATATTATACAGTCTATCTAATACTAATATTGTAGTGAAGGAGAACACAGGTGAGGGCAACCGAATTGTACTTATCGCAAATTACAGAGTTACTCAGTAAAATAGGAAAACCATATCGTAAACCGTTAATTTGCAAAACATCAATCCATTGTCTGACACTTCACTGTCCATGTGTTTCATACAAATTTCACTGTGTACCCACTCTTCCTTTCCTGATCTTCCCCCATCTTCTGCTGCCAGACATTACGTTTTCACTCGCGTCATATACTACTTGTAAGTAGCGTGCACCACAATATATGTTAAATCTTTGATGAAAAATTTAGTGAAATACATACAAGAAACGCAAAAAACGTTGGAAGATATAGAAGCGATGAATTTTGAATAAAAGCAGCCCCTATTACGTGAAACAAGTGTTATATTGATGGCTATGAAGTATATAGAGAAAGTGTGAGAGCGTGGCAATGATTGCTGAAGTCGTCTACTATGTTAAGCCTATATATATATATATATATATATTGAAATCATGACTGAATCATTATTAGACCACCATCAGACACCTGGAAGCCTTGAACGGCAGTCTCATCTTGGTATGGGAATCATGAGCAGTGCGCATCCAGAGGCCCAGATGTTATGCGTTCGTGCGTAAGACCGAAGGTCCTGGGTTCCAATCCTATGCAATGGCAGGAGTCGTGGATGTGCAGTGCTGATCACTCCCATCCTAGGACGAAAACATCGTTCAGTGCTTTTAGGTCTACAATGGTTAATTCATGATTTCGTTGTACAACAACGATCTCCATAAAACTATAATGCAAAAAAAATATATACATATGTGAAAATCTACAAAACATACATGTTCTTCCTTCTTTAAGTTCAAATGACACAATATTCTGTGCAGCACGTGATTTAGCACGTCGAACAGCGGACATTATATTTAAAGCTCTTGCTTTACCAATACCACATAAACCTTGTCCATTACCAGTTGCAACAACCACTGAAAATCGACGATAACGTCCTTTTGTTGCAGTCATTGTGGCGACAACCTAAAGCATGCAAATAAAACTAATCATTACTGTTCAGTTTTTGCTTTAATATTTATATTGTAAATGATAATAATAAATTATGACTGTTAATCACTTCTCATTACTAGAAGACTCGATTCAGTACTGAAATTCGAAATGGATCAAAAGTTATTGATGAAATTTATTCATTGAATCATTCAACATCTGCCTAGATTTTGTAATAGAATTGTTTTTTTTTTCACAAAAACTATTTTTAACTGCACAAAAGGCTGTTCATTTTTTTTCTAGTTAACCTAAAACTACCAGAAAATTAGTTGTGCTTATTTCAAGTTCATCCACAGACTGTAAATACTCTTCTCACAATGAATAGTTTATCTTGAATTAAAAGCTGAGTAAAAATCCACCAATTTTTATTTCTTCAGATTCCTAAAACTGTCAAGACCGGACACCGAAGCCGAACTTCCAGAGATAGCGTGTGCAGTTAACGGCCTAGAGGGAGACCCCCTAGAACTCGTCCGACATCAGAAAGCCGACCCTAACCTTCGGGAGGTAATCAGAGTGATAAAAGAGGGAGAAGATGTTGACAAGAGTAGAACAGATAAAGAATTAACAGTGTTGCTGAGGCAGAAGGAGAGACTGAGAGTGAACGGATACGGAGCCTTGACCTGGCGGGATGATGACGAGAATTGGGTAGCAATAATCCCAAAAGATCTGCGCCAGGAGATGATTCGTGAATGTCACCAGGTAGCGCATACAGGTATTGCACGAACAACTGATTTGCTGCGACAAAGTGCGTACTGGCCAGGTATGAGAGACGATGTTGCACGATATGTATTAGCGTGCCAGCGATGTCAACTAATGAAAGGAGATCGATGCATACGACCGCCATTGCAGTCAATTCCAGTAACAGCAGTTGGTGATTTGTGGTCAGTAGATGTTATGGGACCGTTCCCGCAGACGACAAGTGGTAACCAGTACCTGCTGGTGATGACTGAGCATGCCACACGATGGGTAAGTGCCGTGCCGATGGCGGACCAACGTGCAAGGACGGTGATGGAAGCGGTAATGCGGCACATTGTGGCTGACCATGGGATACCAAAGATAATATTAACCGATCAAGGTCCCTGTTTCGAGAGTGATGAGTTCAAGTCCCGTCTGAAGCAGTTAGGTATCAAGAGAGTACGAACAACGCCGTATCATCCACAGACGAATGGGTTAACGGAAAGGAATAACCGAACGCTAAAGGAATGGCTAGCATCTAAAGGGGGTGACTGGGAGAAAGAATTACCATTAATCTTGCTGGCACATCGTGCCTCGGCACAGGGAACAACCAGGAAGTCACCGTTCCAGCTGATGTACGGCAGACGGCCGAGACTACCAACGCATGATAAAACCTGGCCGCAACAACAGAGATGGAATACAACAAGATTGAGAACAGAGCGGAGACAAGCAATCAGGAATGTGAGGGAGAAACAAACATCAGACATGGAAAAGTCAGAACAGGAGAGAAAGAACTGGAGATTGTTTGAAGTGGGAGATCAGGTGAAGTGTAGAGAACGGAAATATACCACAGGAAGAGGGCCAGGGTCAGGTAAGCTGATCCCGAAGTGGGAGGGACCGTACGTCGTCACCGAGAGGCGCGGCGCAGTGTATACAATCCAGAAAGGAAACAAACAGAAACGCGTGAATGCCAGTGAACTCCAAAGGTGGTTCCAAGTGCGCCAAGAGGGCGAGCCACAAACACTGATGAAGAAGACGGCTGTACGGAGATCAGAAAGACTGCGACGACAGCTTATTAAAAGGGGGGACGAGTGTGGTGCTGTGGTGCGAACTACTTATAAGTAGTATATAGCGTGAGTGTCAACGTAAAGTCTGGTAGCATAATATGGAGTGAAGATCAAGAAAGGAAGAGTCAGAAACCAATGGAATTTGTATGAAACGCATGAAGAGTGACAATGGATTGATGTTTGGCAACAGGAACAGTCCAGTTCCATAGGATGAACTGATCTTTTGCAAATGAACGATTTACGATATGGTTTTCCGATTTTACTGAGTAACTCTGTAATTTTCGTTAAATACAATTCGGTTGCCTCCACCTGTGTTCTCATTCACTACAAAACTATTGAATAGAGAGAGGAAACTGAAGAATAGTCAATAAAATTTAGAGTCAAAAAGTTAACTGTACAATTATTCATTCACTATTATTCTTCATTAACACTAATAACTTAAAATCTTAGTGTAAACCTTTAATCCCTATCCTAATATTAAACATCGGTTTTTATGTAATAAAATATTGATTTACATCACATGCAGCTTGATTGTTCGAAAACTGTTTTTACTTCCTGAGAGTTATTCTAAAGGTTATTGACATTTGTCATTACGGTGATGATCTGGCTCCTCTATCGCACACGCAACAACAAATACAAGAGAAAACGACCAGTGTAGCAGCAGCCCCAGAAGCAGTGGGTCGTGACATACATAAAGAGAAAAGCAAGATACTGCGATACAACACAAATTGCGCCAACCAAATCACTCTTGATGCAGATGCCTTGGAGGACGTTAACACCTTTACATATCTGGGCAGCATCATCGACAATCAAGGTGGATCCGATGCAGATGGTAGGCGCGGATCGGCAAAGCGAGGGCTGCATTTCTACAGTTGAAAAATATCTGGAACTCCAAAAAACTTTCAACCAAAACCAAAATCAGGGTTTTCAATACAAATGTCAAGACAGTTCTACTGTATGGAGCGGAAACTTGGAGAACTACCAAAGCCATCATCCATAAGATACAAGTGTTTATTAACAGTTGTCTACGCAAAATACTTCGGATTCCTTGGTCAAACACCATCAGCAACAACGTACTGTGGGAGAGAACAAACCAGATTCCAGTGGAGGAGGAAATCAGGAAGAAGCGGTGGAAGTGGATAGTACACACTACGAAAAGCACCTAACTGCGTCACTAGACAAGCCCTCACATGGAACCCTCAAGGCAAAAGGAAAAGAGGAAGGCCAAGGAACACATTACTCCGAGAAACAGAGAAAGATATGAGAGGAATGAACAAACATTGGACAGAACTGGAGAGGGAAGCCAAGGACAGAGTTGGTTGGAGAAAACTTGTCGGCGGCCTATGCTCCATTGGGAGTAACAGGCGTAAGTAAGTAAGTAAAGTAAGACAATTAAAATTAAATCTATTCAAACATCTGTAGCTAGATTGTATATATATATGGAAAATTAGATAACATACTGAAAAATCTTATACCCTTAAAGAGTAAATCAAACAATGTCATTATCTTTCATTAGTTCATATATGAATAAAACTAAAGGTAAGCTGAACTACTGTATCTTTTTATTTAACCTGGAATTTTTTAATTAGACTCATTGATCGACAGGACTTAGTTGTTGCTAAGCGTGACAACACAATTATAGATAATACTGTTTAGCGATTACATCTTGAACAAAATCCTATCCAGTAGTATAAACAAAAAAAACGAATAACTTAATAATTTTCGTATATTTTATCGCGGCAAAAAACTAATCAGTTTAACATTTTAAAAGTAATTAAATAAATAAAATCCCGACTGAAATTACAGCTTGAAAATAAATTCTCATAAGCCTAGTGTGTTAGACATAGGTCGATAACAAGTGGGTGAAAATGGAGACATTTTGATGGGCAATTATTATGCAGACATTTTTATTGCTGTATTTATTCAATATTTATTCTATGGTATTTGAGTATTGCACTGATTGTGGGCTTTTATTTAACTTATCGAGTGTTGACCGTGCCTGCTACCTTGATGTGGTGGTGGTGGGGCTTGCCTATCGTCATGACCCAACCGGGCTATATTGGCTGAAACATACGTTCCTGTAGGTTATACCATACCAGGCAGGTCGATTGGAGAACGGTGAGACTAAAAACAGCAACTCAAGGTCTGACGGCGAAGTCGTAATGCTGACTGCAGAGGGGTGTGACAGCAGTAAGTTGTTTCCCTGGGACAACCAGCATCTACAACGATGCTGCCTTCTCACAAGGAAGAAAGGGGTTAAAAAAAATGTCGACCCTAAAAATGTCACACCTCACGTTACTCTACGGATTTCTGTCTCTGTCGGTAAGGCATTTTGAAGAACGAAACTAACACTCTAAAGGCTTCCCATAAAAGGGCCGTAAGTGACCGGCTTCAAGCAGTTGTCCGTTGGGCTCTGCAGTCATGCTACCAGTTCGCTAAAACCAACACTAATCTAAATTGCTTTTCTGGTTCCTTAAGAAACAACCTTAAAGGTTGTGGGCAGCCGGGAAGTGACATCTACCCTTACACTTGTAACAGCAACTGCGACCAAATCGGTCACAATCGGACCTAGGAACTGTCTCCCGAGCAAACGCTTAACCTCAAAATCACTGGACCGGCACCCAACGGTGTCAATTTCTAACTTCGTTCAATCTAAGGTTTTGCTAGAGCTCTAGCAATGATGGACTCATGATTTCGATTAATATATACATATCATTATTTATATTTTAAAAATAAACTTGCTTTCGACTCGATGACACGACAGTCAAAATCCGGATGATTTGGTGTAGGTGGACCAACAGATTGTCCTCCCATTCGTTTCCCTGTCCAACCACGTTGTAAAGGGGCTAATTTCATGCGTTTCTTTTTCACAGCAGATTTGTTACGAAGCGCTTCTAGCCTTTCAAAATACTTTTCATTATAGTCACCCTGTGTAAAAGAAGATAAAAGTAAACCATACTAACGACCTAGAATGACTAAAAATCAATAAAAAAAGCGTCCCGTTTCAAAACGAAAAGTTTTGATATGATTACCAAACATTCAAATAATGATTTATTATGGTCAACGAAGAAAGATCAAGGTAAAAGACAAGCGATCGAGTTATGGTTTGAAGTTGAGTAAATCCCGGGGTCAGAAATCAAGTTTAGGAGTTAACTCTAAGGTTCTACTTACCAGCTGACATTAGCTAAGATGCAAGAATGATCTGTAGTCAAACTAATGGATTATCTTCACGAAAAATAAAAAAACACTAGCATATACCTGACTGGTTCGTTTGTTAAGTTTAGTGTCCTACTATAATCATCCTTGACTATGTCCTAAATCATACAATGTAGGCTAAACAAGAAACTATCGTTTTGTAATTTTACAAAAAAACATCAAGGCAATCCGCACAAGTTGCACACATGTCAAAAAAAGAGACTGATTAATCGCAGCCCTCAACAACAACAACAACAACGGGGAAGATTCAAACAATTAATAAAAATAGATGCTAACCTAGTTCGGAACTTCAAAACATTGTGTGTTCACGAGCGAAAGAGCAATCAAACCTAGGACGAATAGACACTGCAGTGAGTACGGTGAATTAGAAATAGCGAGACAATTGCTACTAGCCGATGACCATCAAGTGATTCAATTAATTATATCTATTCAACTGTCAGTAAGGCTGAAATTTATTGGTTACAACATACCACTGAAACTGCAGAAATTCCTCCTAAGATTAGTCAATTTTCAGTCAGTCAGTCAGATGCAACGTAGAACTTGGTACGTAAGTACATCAGTTCATGTTGCCATACCACATCAGCACAGAGATATAATTGTCATTTCAAATCCAATAGTAGTAGAGGTAGTAAGGGAATTAGAAGTAATCGGAGAGGTTACGGTTAGAAGATATTATTCAAGAAGTACGACTAAATGAGAAAAGTTTAGAAAGGCAAGACTAGAGGTGTTGAAGAACCCGGAAGATTAGGATTTGAGAGAACACAGAGAATAAATGCACCGGCGCCATTGCGAACGATTTTGAGCCATGTCATTCAAGGTCTCTAACCATCGATTATTATCATCTCGCGGACCCCAACCAGGTAGTCGATAATTTTTTAAGCACATTGGTATTTTTAAAACGTTACCTCGTTAGTTAAAATAAATATAATCCAAAAAATCATATAAATTACAATACATATGACTTGGAGATGAAGTAAACAAAGATTCTATTATAGTTGATTTCCAATTTTTACACACACACACACAATGGGAAAAAAGTGGGTTCTAGTTTGTCCTGAACAAAATTAAACAATTAACTAAGAAATCACAATTAAATCAGGACGGTACGAATGATTAGGGGGAAAATGTAATTTCCATTAAATAAACTTCTCATGAGTAAGAATAGGTATCCATCAATTTCTATTAATTTATTTTACTTAAATGTACTATTTACTTCGTTTAAATTAATATTGTTAACAAGAGTAAAGTGAGTACATTCACACCTATCTCTGGTTTGCTAGTGGATTATTCAAAAGATGAATAAAATACACAAAAGTTTGTTTTATTTTACAACTATAAAGCATGACTATTAAAATCGAAAAAAATTCATTATAAATATTCGATCAAAGCTGTTTTTGACAGTGTCCATGTATGATTGAATTACCGAATGAGCTAAGCACGAGTTGTGAGTAAAGTATGTAAATGAGGGGTAAAAGTATGAGCTTAAAACACTTATGATGTGTCACACATATTCAAGCAAAACAAAGCACTTATCTACAATGATGTGTCTCTTCTAAAAACGATGTAAAGATATAGAGACTTTCAGTTGGAATCCTTAAAAGACAGATGAAATCAGTAGAAGAAGAGTTTCTTGTATGCTGCCTAAGACTAGTATGAATGGCCCTGATGTATTCTTTAGATCTGAGACATCTTATTCGCCAATCATCTTTATTATATTTGATTGATCAATTTTATTTAGAATACTTCCGTCAACATACGATTTCAAGCAAACCAAAATTATGATGATTTTTCAAGTATCATAGATGGAAAGTTTATGTTGGATTTTATCGACTAAATATTGTCAATCAAGAGAAGCACTCATGGCAAAGAAAGAAATATTATTAAACGTTGGGAAATCACGATTGTTTAACGTCTTTCGAGAAAGCAATGTAGTATTGAATTGAAGATAAACAGGAACTCTGTTGACTACAATTTCAAGACATTTCTGTTTCGTAGTCAATTGGACACTGTATTTTATCATTCATAGCAATTGCGTTGGTTTTAGCTAAGATAAATCACTGCATGTTCCATGCTGTGAACTATTTAGGTTTATCTGAATAATTTATTACATATGTAAAATTCACTATATCTACTAGTAGATCTCAAAACTACGAAATTATATACGACAGGGAAGTGCAATCACTATGTTGATGTAGCAGTTACACAAAGAGGACATGATATTTGCAAACAACATTGTCAACATACAGCCTGGTACAAATGTGCATCGGCCAAAGTTCCCATACCACATTAGCACAATGAAATGAAAATAACAAAATGAACAGATCGGAATAATGTAATGGCAGTGATAACTAAAAAGGCTGAGCATTGGAAATCCAGTTCAAAATGACAGAGTGGAAATGTGTATATTGGAAGAATATCGGAATCCAAGAATGAATGTACCTGTATCACTGTGAAGTATTCTGAACTGTCACTTATTGCCCTTGTCACTCGACGATTCCCCAGATAGTCTGGATCTACTAGCATGGCTAAAACCAACATGAACTGATGCTACATCTTGGTTTAGCTACCCTTACCCTTCTTTCAACATTGTGAAGCGAGATGAAGATGAAAGTTAATAACTAGCATGTTATTTGTAGTTCAAATCATTTGAATTTTAGAAACTTCGGTTGACACATATTTGATTTAGACGCTGCATCGATCATGACTAACTGGATTTGAATTTACACCATGATTCGAATTTTGTGTTGTTTAGTAGACAACTATTCAGCAAGAAGCTACCGCACTTTAAAATGCGATATTTTGAAACTTGATGGGTATTTAAGAACATAAAAGTTAGATTACAAGCAGCAATAACCTGTTAAAGGTATTAAACCAGAGTTGGTATTGATCGTTTTAATGAAACAGTATTTGGTTTCGAAAAATGATTAACAGCTTGTGCCTGGTTGACGAGCAAAGTGTAAACACAACCAGATTAACTCAACAATAGTATTTGCTAACAAGTAACCAGGAGCCAATCAAGATAACGAATTTTTGCGATTAGGTTACACGTAAAGTCAAATATTTATAAAATGATACTCAGTAATTACGTATTTACTTTTTTGATAGATGAGGATAAAGAAGTATTAAGACCAGGCCACTGCATGCAGGCTTTTCCAACTCCCACTTTCTGTCCCTTATGGAGATCTATTTTTTGTCTTGTGACTCTGCGTTTTCCTCTCGCACGTTTTTTTGAGCCTCCTTTTGGTCCCGTTACTCCTTCCCATAACATATCACCAGGATAATCGCTGAATATGGTGCTGTATCGGCATGGGACGTAGATTTTAGGTGTGAAAGCGGAGTTGTATAAGGTGTGCGACTTTGACCCTATCAGGTACAAATTAGAGGATGCAGACAGTCCTGATAGTCTATAATTCGTAGACAATAATCTAGTTCCACTTGAACATACAGTCGGTGGTCTTAGACACAACATAACAGATGTTAGGCGCCGTAACGCCATCATTTCTCTCGGCAAAGGTTACTTTTATGATGAAGCGTTGCTCTAAAATTCGTCACCAAATAAAAACAATCCTTAACAGATATGATCATAAGCAAACCATCTGAAAGAGAATAGAAATATGCATATCAAACACAAACAAGTAATTATAAACTAATTAACCAACAAGTATTATGTTGATTGTGGCAACTTTTGATACACAGCGCGGTAAAATTTCGCACACTTTACTGTGCAGGCGCATGACAAATTTTGTGTTTATACATAGGTCTACTAATTTTACAAAAATATTTTATTCGTTTAAAGAACACTGACGAAACGCAAATATTGATAGGTCTTACTGAGCTCTTAGATACATTTCGAAGACTATACGCAATCTGTAATTGTGTTTCGATTGTGTGCTATATTCGAAGAGCCGCTTTTCGAAGTTTGATTGATTTCACCGTATAGTTTGCTTTCGACAACCTCGCCCATAAAAGTGGAAGGCGTGTAAGGGTTGGTAATATCCTATTAGAAATTTCTTCGGATCACTAACAGTGGACCTCTAGGTGCACAAAGCTCAAGTTGGTGGGTCGGTTCTAGGCAAATATGATGAGTCAGCTGATGAGGCTGGACGCATTCGTCGAGTGAGGTGTTCGATGTACATGAGACACACGAGCATCAATCACCTAACAAATGTAGAGTGGTAGTTGGAGTGATCTCATGTTGAAAAACAGTTCAGGGTGGAAGATGAACTTGTAGTCACTAATACGTCTGCTATCTCTACCATTTTGGGATTCGAACTGACAATTACGTCTCTGTGCTAATGTGGTATGGTAACACGAACTTATGTACGTATGTACCAAGTTGTACGTTGTAACTGACTGAAAAACTTTTCGTCAACCCACAAATTCCCCAACTGTTGGACTAGCCTTAGCTTAGAGATTCAGTGTTCTTGCTTGAAGTTTGCACATTATCTATGCCTAGAGACCCTAAATGACAAGGCTGAAGATGTTGCAGTGGCGGCGATGGAAGTATATCAATGAGTGCGTCTGCATTCAGCATTGTTATATATCTCACCCTCGAGTCTCAAAACTACGGTTTTTCGCTTTCCAAACCGAGAGGAGATTGAATACAAGACTTAATTGTTGTACACTAAACTTAGTGACTACATCACATGAGTACTCAGTTCATTGAGTACACATCTAGAAAGTGTGAGCACTTAGATAGCTTTAGTCTTTAGTTTATGAAGCACTAATGAAATAAAGGCCGGTAGGTAAAGGAATGAAATACGTGAGCAGGGGCAAAATTTCACTGAATCAATATTAATTATTTGGTCAAACTATAATTTATAGGCGACCCTTAAAAGACACCAAAGTGGCCTTCTGTCAGTCATTTACAACGTAGAACTTCGTGTGTAAGTACACAAGTTCAGGTTGCCATACCACATTAGCACAGAGACACAACTATTAGTTCAAATCTCATAGTGGTAGTTGTTGTAGAGGTATTAGCGGTAATGGAGAAGATTAGGGTTCGAAGATATTATTATTCAAGAAGTACATCCCAGTGAAATAAATTTAGAAAGAGAAATATAGGGGTGACAAGGAATTCAGAAGGTTATGATTTGGGAGAAAACAAAGAGTGGATACACCTGCACAACTGCGAACTGTTTTGAGCCATGACATTCAAGGTCCCTAACCACCAGTTACTATCGTCTAACGAACCACTGCCGGGTAGTCTACATCTACCAACATGACTCAGCCCAGTTATTAGTGACTTAATGGATTTGTGTCATGTTTTGGTATGGCCGCCTCTAACTTTCTTCCACACTCCCTACTACGCCGAAGTAGCCTTAGAGATATTCGCCAAATTACTAAGGTCGAAAGAGGATTATATATTAGTAAAGTAGGCTTGCACAATAAATAAATGACCAGCCTGTTCAAAGACACTATTTTGCTACAACATACAAAAAAGTCGGGTTATTCCTAAATAATGAGACGAGACCATAACTTATAATTAGGGCAGTGGCCCTTATCACAGCGAAACACGATTTCAAGTAAGAATTCATCTATCTTGCAATTACGCAATACTTCGGTTTTACAGCTGATGCTAGTTTGTGATGAAAACGTCACTGATGTGACAAATGAGTTACCGACGATGACGAATGCTGACCAAACCTCCTCTGTATCAGGAGATGGGGAGATAAATATTGGTCCCATGTTATGCTATTTAAAGTCTTCGGGAGACGAGGAAATATCAAAATTGGAGATCCCACCCTTGCATATTATCTATGGGTCAAGAACTTCTGTTGATAAGTCAGTATCACGGACTTTATTGTATCGGCTGTCCGGAGCAAGTGGTGGTGGAATGACGACTCATCCCCAAGACATGTATAGGATATGACCAGCTTTGCAACGTGTTGTACATGTTCATATGGGTTAATTGGATAAGGTTTATACTACCGTTAGGTCATGCTACGATAGATAGGGGAATCAAGGGCTTGATGGGAAGGTATAGGTACCTAGTTAGCTTGATAGGTCATATCCATGTCGGAGGGCGGGTAGGCGTACTGCTGTAAGTCCTACTCGTTCTTCCGGTGTGGAATAGGGGATCAGAGGGAACCGTAAATTGAAGTGTCATTAAACGCTTGCCTATTTTGCATGGAGGGATTTTGCGGGCCGGTGTAAAATCTTTTTTGAATGTTTTGTTTTTTGGAAAATCCCTCCATGTTTATATATTTTTGTTATGACATGACGGACTTTTTCTGTTGACATTTTGGTATTTTATTTGATTCCAATTTGAGATTTTATCATTGTATATTGTTATTATTTCTATATTTTGTACTTATATTGAAGTTTTTATGTTTGCTTCTGAACTGTACATATGTTGTTTAAATTTGATATAATATGGCTACAGCCATATTTGGATTTGATACTGTTGCGGTTGGATCTAGCATCACTTATTCTTTTTGAACTGGGATACTCATCAGAGTAATTGGGACTTGGAAAGTGTATCAAAAGTCAGGTATTGGTTTGTATTTCCATTTTAACATAATATAGACCACTTTCTCCTAGAATTATTGTGTTCTGATATTGGACTAGGAGAGGGGTGCGTTCGACTTACACTTACTGGAAACAAATTGAACTGCTACGGTAGAAAATCCATCTACAGTCTGACTTTTGATTAGAAGACCAATTACAGTCTAACAAGTTTGGAGAACAAGCCTACTACAGTCTGATTATTAAGAAGAATAAGGAAACATTTGGAATTTTAATCGTTTATAATATTAAACTTCTTGGGAGAAGAACTTTGGATTACTTATCGTATTTTTGTGATCAAACTGTATTTTGGAAAACGATTTTCTGATTTTGGATATTTATTATTGAGAACTTACCGGTGGAATTCCTATATTTTGTATTTGTTATTTATCTTCCGTTGAACTTCACTTAAACATGAGCAACCGCAAGAAAACAAACACGAAGAGGGTGGAAGAGCTCGAAGAATCCCCAAATGCTTGGCAAGTCGTTGATGATTCTTGTTTAATGGGTCCCCACTGTATTCGTGATGATGTTATGTTTGGTACTTATTATTGTAAGTCACCTTTGGCAGGCATTAAGGAACCAGGATTAAGTGAGAGTTCTAAGGTACGAGAGACGGATCAGATGCTTAGGACACCGATAGTAGGCTTAGAACTACCTAAGGTTGAACTTTCATTCTTTGAAGGCAAACCTCGCGACTACTTTAGATTTATTTGGCAATTTGAATCGTTTATAGAACCTAGAGTAAAGGATGACAATTTGCGTTTATTATATTTAATTCACTACTGTAAAGGAAAGGCAAAAAATGCGATTGAAGGTTGTCTTATAATGGGTCCACAAGTGGGATATAAGAGAGCTAAGGCTATTTTAAAACAGCTCTTTGGACAGTCGCATGTGATAGCCCGTGAAACCTTAGAGGACTTGTTTAGAACCGGGAATGCAGATTATAATGATCCTGAAGAATTGACGAATTTGGCGATTAAAATGCAGAATGTGGCTCTAACCTTAGAACAGTTAAATTGTACAACGGAACTCAATTCCCTGGTTACTTTAGAACGAATAGTTAGGCTCTTACCTCATCGAATGCAAGCCCAGTTGGGCAGAGCTGGGAATCAAGTGGGACGAAGAGGAAAGAGAACCTAATTTCAATGAATTGACGGATTTTATTATGTCTCGTGCTAAGATAGCTAGTAGTAGGTTCGAAAGATTAGCTAATGGTACTAAAACAGGACATAGTACGGAAGCTATTAGTGATCTGCGTGCGAGACATGAGGATTCTTCGTTTACACCTAACCCATACCCGGAATATAAGAGAGTTGTCAATTGTATCAGAAAAATATACGCTGTTGAAAGCCGAGTATGTGACCGCGATGATTTAAATCCTCTTGATGAGTATCCCAGTAAGAAGCCGGTTTGTGTAACAGATAAGATGGCCTTTTTAAGTATGGAAAAGAAAGAAAAAGGCGAAAAGTGTAGGCATCAAGATGGATCCGAGGTGTGTGATGATAAAAGCCTCTTAACTGCTCGAAAAGCCTGGAACGGTTATTTGGATTCGAGCAAACAGAGGTTAGTGAGTTCAGTAAATATGAGTAAGGACAAAGCAGGATTGGCTGGACGGAATAAAGCCTATGTTCGGAACCCTTCACGTAGGGTAAATTATAGAACGGCACCTAGAGTTGATTCTAGGACAACAAGTGTAAATAGTGACACGGCACTTCATATTGCTGAGCAATCAGGATGTCTGCAGGCTACTATATCTAGTTATATAGAGCATCATGATATTAAGGCGGAAGATATTAGCAGCTTAGCGCGTCCTGCTGATGTTTGTTTACGGTCAACGGATGGACAGTTGTATACTGGTCGAAGTAACAATAGCAACATTGATAGTGTTAGTGAAAGTGGTAGCATAGCTTTAAAGCCTGCATGCCAACTATCTTGCAACTGGTCATTAACTATGAATACTCAGAACATCATTGTGGACAATAATAAACGTGACGGTAAAGAGAGTGGGATCACTACAGGTAGTGCAGTTTCTTCGGTTGATGTTGCTAATATAGCTTCCTTGTGTACTTCGAATCAAGATGAAATTGGTTGGTTGAGCGTGGAGAATATAAGCGTCGGTGGCAATAGCTTAAGCCACAGTGATGGCAGTACTGAGAAGGCTAACATTGGGTACCCTAGGTGCAATAAGGAGTCATCTAGGTTTCATGGACATGCTGTTGTGTTGAATATGCAGCATGAGGAAAAGAGCACGGAATTGTCCACCTGTCGCGCTCCACCATCATTGACTTGTACTACAAGTATCGGGATGAGCACTACCAACAGTGATAAGATAGAAGAGGCTAAGAAGCCTAGGAAACAACATGATGCTACTATTATTAAGAAGCCTAAACATCATTCTCTTTCGGATGCTATGACTAGCAATGGAAACAGTAGTCGTCAGAATCTTAGTAGTGACAGCGATAGTAAAGAGACAGAAAGTGTGAGCAGTCCACCTATAGTGACTAGTCGATCGACTTCATCGAACGAGCCTTCTAGTGTTTTGACGTCATCGGACCTTGTCGCGAATGTTAGGTTGATTGAGGATACACAAGGTTGTGTAACTGTAAGTGTTCCTACATCGGTTGACTGTCAGTCAAGTGATGATGAGAAGGAAGCGTCTGATGGTAACAGCCAGTCTACAGTGTTGCATGATAACGATGCTTTTGATGTGCATATGTCGTGTGTTTCTGAAACGGAACATGAAGAACAAGTGAGTTTATCGGTTTTGGATTGTGACACTTATGCTGTTCTTTCATGTAGAGAGATGAGTTATACAACAATGGAAGAGTTCCACTCTACGGATGCTAGTGCAGACCGAATCGACGCGACTTGTCTGACACAATGGAATCATGGTGACGATGATAATAATCTGGATGTCACTGATGTGACAAATGAGTTACCGACGATGACGAATGCTGACCAAACCTCCTCTGTATCAGGAGATGGGGAGATAAATATTGGTCCCATGTTATGCTATTTAAAGTCTTCGGGAGACGAGGAAATATCAAAATTGGAGATCCCACCCTTGCATATTATCTATGGGTCAAGAACTTCTGTTGATAAGTCAGTATCACGGACTTTATTGTATCGGCTGTCCGGAGCAAGTGGTGGTGGAATGACGACTCATCCCCAAGACATGTATAGGATATGACCAGCTTTGCAACGTGTTGTACATGTTCATATGGGTTAATTGGATAAGGTTTATACTACCGTTAGGTCATGCTACGATAGATAGGGGAATCAAGGGCTTGATGGGAAGGTATAGGTACCTAGTTAGCTTGATAGGTCATATCCATGTCGGAGGGCGGGTAGGCGTACTGCTGTAAGTCCTACTCGTTCTTCCGGTGTGGAATAGGGGATCAGAGGGAACCGTAAATTGAAGTGTCATTAAACGCTTGCCTATTTTGCATGGAGGGATTTTGCGGCCCGGTGTAGAATCTATTTTGAATGTTTTGTTTTTTGGAAAATCCCTCCATGTTTATATATTTTTGTTATGACATGACGGACTTTTTCTGTTGACATTTTGGTATTTTATTTGATTCCAATTTGAGATTTTATCATTGTATATTGTTATTATTTCTATATTTTGTACTTATATTGAAGTTTTTATGTTTGCTTCTGAACTGTACATATGTTGTTTAAATTTGATATAATATGGCTACAGCCATATTTGGATTTGATACTGTTGCGGTTGGATCTAGCATCACTTATTCTTTTTGAACTGGGATACTCATCAGAGTAATTGGGACTTGGAAAGTGTATCAAAAGTCAGGTATTGGTTTGTATTTCCATTTTAACATAATATAGACCACTTTCTCCTAGAATTATTGTGTTCTGATATTGGACTAGGAGAGGGGTGCGTTCGACTTACACTTACTGGAAACAAATTGAACTGTTACGGTAGAAAATCCATCTACAGAGAGTACCTTATTTCCATTCAGCTGGGAATTGGTGACTTCAATGAATTCCTAGACAGGTCACATACCGGTGAACTGAGTGCCTCCTTATACTCTTTCAAGTATATAGTGCTGATACTGTCATATCCTGGTGACTTTCCTGTGCAAGGATTTTAGTTTTTTTAGCACTAGGCAAGAAGTAAGTCGTATATTTTTCACTTTATTAGGTGGCACTAAATTTGAGCAGTAATCTGTGCTTGTTGGTACATGGTCTAACTGGCCAGTCAAATCAGCATAAAGGGCTCCGCCATCTCCAGGTTACAAAGATCTCCATTTAGACTTTTAGCAGCAAGAAGACCCTGGTTCGTAGGCTCTCTTTTGGACATGGACCTCAACAGATTTCTCCGGTTTGTCTGTATTTTGACAGATTGTTTCGTCTCCTATCGTCTCGGACCCTGGCATTGCATCGCTTCTCAATGTCAAGCGAAAACTACGGTCAGAATCCTTCACAGCGACTTTCCGACTGCATCAGGCTCTCTTTTTCTTCTCTAGTATGTGGTCACTGCACTCCCAGCCCAAGTTCTTCTCTTTTCAGGTATGTGATTTGCTTGGGGTATGATTTTTAGGGTAGCATCCTGATGATTGTCTGTTGTAATCTTCTACCAGTCAGTCAGCCCGGAATATCTGAAAGCTGGAACAAGTCACTTCTGGTACAAACCTGTTGGATATGCACCCCGCCTGCTTAGATGTGGGGATGAAGTTTTTAATTCTGCAGCTAAGTGTATTTGATGAGACTCCAGGTGTGGTGGTTGAAGTATGGTCTCATTCAACTTATCGTTCTGGACTTAAGTGCCTGGTGGGCGCCGGTAAATCCGTCCAATCGAGTAGTTTGTGTCATTCAGCCACGCCAGTTTTTTGGAATGGCGGTAAATATATACCAGTACTCCACCTGTTTTGTTTAGCCTCTCCCAAGGAAAAAGTTTCTTGCCTTGAAAGTCATGTTTCGTTAAAATTATGGTTCGCAGATCTGCCTGAGAGTACATGTTTCTGATCTCCTACAATTTACTCCTGACTCCTCTTACGTTGCTAGAGACACTTGCTTGTTTGTCCCACTATCTGATACTCCTCTGTAGTAGCATCCATCGGCGGATTCTTAAAAAACTTGGTTGAATCGGATTAGTCACTGCAGGAGTTTTGCTTGCGCAGTGTATTCTAGTGGAGATTTTGTGGTCCCTGTGTCTTGCGTTGTGGGTTATTGATCGGGGTTAACCAAAGCTAATGTGTGCTTCACCTGGAGCCCTGCTATAGTCTATCTAGTCTAGCTCGTATCCCATGACAGATGATGTGACTAGAAAGATGATTTTTCTCACTGCACCAAGCCCGAAACTCCTCAGTTTGGTCTTCCCGGTTTCTGAAGCTTTCAGCAACCTGACTCGATGGCATAATAGTATTGAGATGTAGCGGACAAGGAAACTGGAAAAAGCTAGCTTTTATGGTAGTGCGAAGCTTAAGCCATGTTATATCCACCTCCAAGTTGAATACTATGTGAGTGAGTTTCTATCAAGCTACAAACAACCAGTTCGGGCTCCTCATGACCCACTAAACTGGTCGGTTCTTTGGTGTTTAGTGGTGTTCCAGTGGCTACCCGCACCGATCAAGCTTTGTCGGACCAAACTCGGATCGTGGAGGACATTTTAACTTAAATTCTCTAAAGTTTTAAGAAGGTTTCTTTGGCAACCTGTGCTGAGTCGACAGTTACCCTCAGTGGAAAGGGTTTCCCCTTCGCTACATTCCGCCCCCTAAACAGATGGCATAGTTTGGCACTATTCAGTATCTATCCTACTGTTCTTCATGGAAGACAGACATTCTTCCCAATAAGCTACCCTCCGACAGTGGTGTTACGTCCAATTTTTTGCTCCCTGATCCTTAGAAGCACTGTGTGTCGATCTATTTGCAATTCACGATCCCAAACATTATGTCAAAACGAAACTCCAAAGTAGGTACCAAAGTTTATTGCCAATTCACAAATAATCGACCAAAATGTGTTTGTTTATTACAAATAGACGACCAATGTGGTTTATTTTATAGATTCCTGGAGCAAAAAACTGCAAACGAACAACCAAGACAAACAGGAGTCAAAAATGGCCGAAAATAATAATTCAAACAAGTTCGTAAGTTAAGTAAAACAAATATACCCAAAAAAACACATTGAAATTAATGATATTTATATATAAAGGTTTTGATCAGCAAAATGTCTTCATTTCTCCCGTAACAAGTGGAACACTAAATAAAATTATTGAATTTTATCTTACGCCCCCGTCCATGATTTGTAACGTTTTTCGACCTGTGGTTTAGCCGTTTCCCTTGCTAACGCTCACCCACTGCTCCGTACTGTTAGCAGACCGCGAGGTATTTTCAAAAACCAATGATGTCGTACGAGTACGAGTTGCAGCTGCCGTTGTCGCCTGTTTAGTCGATCCTTCGTTAGGCTAATTCAATAAACTCTTGGGGGTCGATAGATTTGATTTCGGTGGGAGTCTTTTGCTCCCCTTTCGTTATTATTGCTTGCCTACTGATTCCACACCGAGGGTAAACTTGCCTGAACCACGGACTGGTGTGACTTGGCATGGGCCAATAGTACTGCTTCGGTACTGCAGTATCTCACGGACAGTAAGACCATCCACAGCATAAGTCAAATACAAATGCAGTCATTGGTTTTAACTGGTAACAGGCATACGTAACAATTATCATTATTGTGCTTGTTCTGAACAGCAGGCTCTGTCGTCCCCGTTGAAGGATGCCCTTTTTTCTATATTTTTATCGCCTATCGGTCTTACTAAGACGGAGTTTCATCCTGGGTTCTTTGTTCAAGTCCCAGTTGAGTTGTCTGGTTCGAGTAATCCCAGTTCAACGCACTGCTACGAGGTTTATTATCCAGAGTCGTTATGAGGTTTCTAACAATTCCAATCCTAGAAACTGAGATTTTTGTCTCAATACCGGCCCTCAAATCAACACCTCTACTAGCTTTCCTAGTTGTTGTAGTGCAAAAACTGGTGGCAACGCTATAACTGCGTATTTCTCGGTAGACGTAAAAGTAGATTGTGAGATAATTTGAAGAGTGAAATACTCAAAATAGTAGTTCTGAGGGGAGAAAGTGATGGTAATAAATTGAGTGAATATATGCTGCGCAATAGAACAGAAGCCGAAAGACACTCAAGATTGCAACTTTACCTTTAATCATTATGACGGGCGGTTTCGCGAGTGCCCAGCAATTTTTCATCAAGTCCCGTGTTTGCAAGTGAATGAGTGTGTGTATGCTACCGTTGGAGAAATTAGGAACAGATCAGTTAATTCGAGACAGCTAAACATAACGCATGGTAGTTTCGCGTTCTTATGATTACGGCCAAATGATTTGTTATTATGATTGTCTGTCGACGAAAGAAAATGAAGTTTTTATTCTCTAGAATCTTTAAACTTACCAATCCGCTATCGAAAACCTGATCGTTTCCCGTTGATGTTGAGTTGTCAAAAAGGTCACAGGAGACGCAGGGAGTATATGTGTCTGGATATTCACCACCGGTTTCGACAGTCGTAATTTCTTAGTTAATCCAGCTTTCTTTAGAACGTGTAGACATATGGAGCTCCAGTCACGAGTTTTGATGATATTAATGAAAATTCGATTGAAAAGTCGGTAGTTCCCTGGTAAGTAATTGGCTCTAAACTCGTGAATATTTCGAAGATTCTTTTTGGAAGGAAAGAAAAACGAGGACATGTCGGATGCAAATTCACCATTATGTAAACCGCAAACAAGTTTTTCTAGTCATTTTACGTGACAAGGAGAATAGACTTAGTTTAGGTGATCTGTCGTCACCGAGAAGCAACTTGGTTGCTGTTCTTTGAACCTTTACAATGGCTCACTGTTTTTTAGGCAAGAGGTGGGTGCTTGTGTGCAGTTTTCCAGTTTAGAACGAATGCAAACTGTGAAAAAATATTTAGCGACTATAAAACTAAAAGCTCTGCTCACTGACCGGAAGGTTCTGAAATTTTTGGCAGCTCTCACACTGCAGTGTTCATTAGTTTTCGACCAACGGCTATTAGTGTCTACCATAGCACTGTATGTTTGAATATCTGGCAGCTGAGTGTTATTCGCCATGTGTGTATATGTACCTTGATATGAACTATAATGCACCCGGGAGCACTTACTGGTAACTGCATAACTTCAGACCTCTCATATTATTTCCGAAGATCATTTTAAAGCGCTGACCTATCATCTTAATTTTATATTGCACTCCATATTTTGATATTATCAACAAAACCGATGACGTATAGAGACTTTGGTGGTCATTTACGAGCAAGAGGAAAAACTTGTGTTCTACGCCGTCACCATAACTGCACCATAAATAGTTTTGTGGCTAAAGTACTTGGAGTTAACCTAAACACTATGTTGATGATTTGCCTTCCATCTGAACATCAGTTTTACAGCTGATGCTAGTTTGTGATGAAAACCCTGTCTTTGCTTCTCACTTCAAACCTCTAACGTGTCATCCGAATTCCTCACACAGACATACAATCCTCTTTTGACACTAGTTAGTGGATGAATTTTGTTAAAATCAATAATGAATCGCTCACAGACCGTTCATGAATTATTATTTAACCAATCAAACTCATTGGAAACATACGCCCGCTTGATGCTTCGATTGGGCAGGTTGCAACGCATATATTGGTACTCTGCGCATTTCAGTTGCAGTACAATCCAATATCCAATATCTTTTTCACGAGCTAGTGTAAACCAATTAATTTCTTTGCGCTCGATTCTTGTTCTTTATGTACGGTTCCAGGTGTACGGTATTGTCCAATGGAGGAGGTCTAGCCACTTGATTGTCTAATTCTGGTCAGTTATTAGTTGGTTGTGAGTTTGTATGTCCCGTGATTTGAATGGAAACGTTTGTTTCAGGGCAGTAGGGTTTCTGGATACCAGCAGCTATCACATTACCAGACCGGAGATCAGTTAGTTGCAATTTGGAAGACACTAGGGATAAAATTCTAATGCTAATATGGATTAAATTTCAGAATTGAGTAATATATAGATGATTTAGTTTATTAATTGGTAGTGAAAATTGTGAGAGAGGACCGTCGTGTAAGCAAGGGGGAGGGAACAGAGATGAGAGGCGATATAGATTGATTGAGTGATCTGAGGATATGGCAACGATAACAACTAGCAGGTCTCAAGATATGCATCATGAACAGCTTGTTCAAGAGGGAGATGATAAACCGTATGTGAGTACGTGATTATCAAGTCTCTTCTTAAAGCTGTCCACTGAGGGGGCTGTGGTCACCTCGGCTGGGAGAGCATCCCAAGTTGCGACGACTCGCAATGAGAAAAAGTGTGCACGTATCTGAGTATTCGCTCTTTGATATGCAATCTTTCGAGGATTTCCTCAAGGGGAGTGGTGGTGATGCATCCGTAAGATGCTCACGTTGGGATGGTTTGGCATGCTTAATATGTTGTACGCCATAGTCAGATCACCTCTGATTCTCCTGTAGCTCAGTGGAAATAATACCAAGTGCTGGAGTCCATCTTCGTAAGGCTTGTTTTTCTACCATATCACCCATACGGTTGCTCGTCTCTGCACTCGATCCAAGAGATTTGTGTCTCTTTTAAGCAGACGGGGTGCGATGACATTGTGAACCTCCGGGTGTGGGCACGCGTACGTCTTAAATAGTGTCAAAAATAATTGCGGGGTGATAGCACCGAGTTGTCTTTGCATAAAGTGAAGGGTCTCATTTGCCTTCGCTGCGTCTCCTACATAGTGTGTGGAGGCTTTCGGTGGATATTAAACCGAGATCGCGCTCTGAGGAGACATTAGGGAGCGGACTTCCATTGAGGGTATAGATTGTTTGGGTCGTGTGAGGCAGGAGATGCATGACGTGGCACTTCGGTTGGCTGAGTTTTAAACCGTTTATCACCGCCCATTCCTTTATAGATGTTATGTCCTTTCGAAGCCCATCCGAATCCTCTTCGCCACTAATGTACCTCCAGATCTTCGCTTCGTCTGCGTAGATCAATGCCGGTGAGCTAACTGAACCTCACACGTCGTTAATAAATAGCAGGAAGAGGAGTTGCCCTAAGATGGTCTCCTGTGAAACTCCCGATATGGATACTCGCCTACTTGCCAGCTCAAACCTATTCCTACATCGCAATACATAACTCGACGAGGCAGTCGGAGGTTCGGCATTCGTACGTATGGATTATTAACTCATTCCTGCACTACCTGTGCCTGATGTATGTTTCCAAACTCTCTAATTTTTACTATTTCTATTTCCTCAGATCACTAACTTAATCTATATTGCCACATATCGCTGTTTTCTTTCCCTTGCTTACACTTCTTTCCTCTCTCACTATCTTTACGACCATTTAACTAACTTATTTATCTATTTATTTGCTGAGTTGTGAAATCTTCTTGTTGGCGTTAGAGTTTTATTTCTATTATTCTCCACATTACGACTACCTGATTCCCGACTTGTCCAGAAATCCTACAACCCTGATGCAAACTCAATGAAACCATGGAACATATGAATTCATGAATAACTGCAAACTGACTAGATTTAATGCAAGCGAACCTGGAACCGTACCGAAAGAACAATAATCGAGCGCAAGGAAATCAACTGGTTCATACTAGCTCATGAAAAAGATATTGGATATTGGTTCCAACTAAAATCGTACTTTTTCGCTACACTTCGATGTCAGTAATGTATGTAATTTGGTCACCAACTATCGGGTTCCCTCTGTTACTTTTAGGCTAAAGCGCTCCGAATATTCAACCAAATGTCGTGCGAGAAACGACTACTTGAAATTTTTGAAACGTAGACGATGTGAGAGAACTGTTTATGCATTGATAACTGATGTTGAATCACGACATGTACATTTCATCTATTGAATCAGTCATACAAAATAAATCATGTATATATTCTTTATTCAGGCTTTTTTTGGGTCTGGAGGAATATACGATTTGCTATCATATACCACAATAGCTTATGCCTGAAATCATAGACTGTAGTGTTGAGGGGAAACTAAATTATTACGCATGTACTTTGACGATTAATGAACGATTCACAGGCATGAATTCAAACAGTACTAATTGTGCCAAATAAATCTACGGGTCTCAAAATGTTATATCGTAGATGTAGTCTACATTATCAGTGACTGATTGCTATCGTGACAATAACTAGCATCATTTGTAGCGGCAAAACCTAGTAGTTTGTCAAGCCAATGAAGAATGTCATACGTAACATGCTTATTCTTCTTAACGAGCAAACTATCCCACAAAGTTTTCTGTTCAAAATATACGCGGGCAGTTTGCTAGCTTTATTAGTGGAATTAGCCGGCACTAAGTTGTTTTGTGAATGCGACCTAATGCTCTTACGTTTCGTTGAAGCTTAATCAGAATTATCCCGGTGAACCCAAATCGAGTGATCAAGACATTTTATTATGTTTTCCTCGTACAGTAATGCTGTTTATTTGTTTTTGACAGGTATTACATTCACCAACCTTGATGTTAACACTTGTAAGAATCGTCAACTTGGAGTTCGTCTTTTTAACCATCCGCGTTTTATTCATTTAGTCATTTCACAACTAATAATCCCGTACAATCACATCTCCAATATATTTTACTCCGAGAAAGTATGTTTGTATTGCATACTATGTGTACTTTTTTAGATTCGGTTTGTTTAGGAAAAGCTATTTTGATAATGGAGATGAAAGACAATGTAATTTTGGCATTTTCAATAACGTATTGTTAATAATTCTAGCCCCCAAAACCTTTTGTGTTTCCAGTTATGAAAAAGACAATCGAAGATCTTTTTACTAAGTCAAGGATCACGAAAAATGATATTGAAGCCTTCCAAGACAAATATTGGGAACAACTTGTTCCAAATTTCAGTCAAGCACTAAAACTTTTAGATATACACGGAGTTCCGAGACATAATATTTTATGGGTATATGATATTCATAGTTACTTATCTCCTTTTAGAGCATAAATGATCGCCTTATGGATGCTATTAAGGCTAGAGTTGACTCGAAACCTGATGATTGCGATCAGAAAAAATGCCAAAAGCTGTGGCAGAAGCTTATCAAGACGGGGATAGTGTATATCCATCACCCATACATGCGTTCATTAATCATGCAGGTATGTATTATTTTTATCTGCATTTGGAAACTTTTGCAAGATACTCTTGTGTAACCTATAGAAAGCTCTGAGCGTTAGTCTTGTGCATGTTGGAATTCACTAGTTAGTGTGTCTTCCAAATGTTTCAGGAAGTGTAGTTATATTAAGCCTCTTTCTTTGAGGGTGCTGATAGTTTTTCCTGACGAATCCAAACAACCACTAATCTCAATTCTCGGTCTAAGTTGTAACTACCTTACAGCCGATGATTATATTAGAGCAAGTGCTGTATATGTTTAGTTTCGTTCCTCAGGTAGCTGGACTCTTCATTTAGAGTATTATGGAGATGGTGGTTTTACCGTGAGATCACGAATGAATCATTGTTAGACCACCATGAGAAACCTGGAAGCACTGGACAGCTGTTTCGTCCTGTTATGGGACTCATCAGCAGTGCACAAGCACAACTCCTGCAACCTACCGGATTCAAACCCAGGACCTTCGGTATTGCACACAACCGCCTAACCTCTGGACTACTGGGCCTGCATCCAACGGTCTTAATGTCTAACTCTGATCAATCTAGGGATTTTGTGCGACCTCACCCATTTGTCTTTGGTAGTTACTGCCTACACCCGACAGGATTGAACTCCACTGCTCACATCATTCTTGGAGTTCTAGTAAGCAGACGTGACCAGTGGAGTTCAACGCTGTTGGGTGTAGGTAGTAACTACCGAATACAAATAACCATTCAATACATAACATCATTAGATGTTTGGTTATTTAAATTGGTACTCATGCCTGATATTTCCGTCTCCGTAATCATTACTCATTCTTGCTACTGTATTTGGGAACTGTTCTTAAATGAACCCTTTTCGCTACCAAAAATAAAATTTCTTTAATTGAATATTTTCATTTCATGTCAGCAGGTTAAGAAACTGGTACTGGTGTATGTGTTTATTTGTCGCCTATGTATATAATCTAAATGGCTATTGAATGTAGTCAAAGTCGCAGGTAAAATCAATCACTAAACATATGTAGTCAACTCTTTGGGGATATAGATAGTAGAATAGTAAACTACCGTTCTATGATCTTTTCCACGTTCACATTATTATTATCCTCAATCAATTCTACCCTTTCTTCGTCTTTTTAACAACAGAGGAATTATTTCTAAAAGTCTGTGAACATCAGAATTACTTTAATACGACGTCTTATCATCAATCATATTCCTTGAGTTCAATATAAACTTATATACTTATCTCTGTTGTATCGACTGTTGCTTCTTTTATATTTGGTACTAATAGTAGTTTTTTGTTAAGATGGTTATGTTTTCTGTGATCACTGCTTATCTTTCCTTTGGTTTAAAGGTTCTTGGAAAAATGAATTCGATTAAAGAAAGACATGTCAACTTAATTGTTGATAACAAATATTTATATGATGATGCCCCTCTACCGGTCTTACGTCATATTTGGGTTGCTCATCCTCACAAGTACGTGGTAGATTTTTGTTAGGTTATAAACGTAATATCTGATAATACGTGCGGATAATCTAATTCTTCATGAGAACGGTCATAGGCTGGATGGTTAGGAATAATCCTTGTTGAATAGAATTGCAGAAATGAAGGCCTATAATCTTCAGTTTTACAGATACTTCATGCTAATAGGTAACGGTTCACATAAAACGGGCACCGCAGTGGAACTTGTTTCCAACTGACCTCATGTATTCAATAATAGATACTGTTCTCCATATTTGGACTTCATTGAAATTATTTACCTAGTTCAAATTTACATACTCAGCTTTAACCAACACTGCTCAGACTGAGGTGAGTAGGTAAGGTGGAGTTTGAGTCTATGACTTACTGGTTGAAAACTGGGTATTTTGATCATTTATTCATTGATTAGTAGTGACTAATGCAATTTACTTAACAGCGCAAAACAATATTATCTTGTTGCTCAAAATCGACACTGTGATTAGCGATAGAATCTTGTTTGAAACTCACTGGCTCTATAATACCTGCAGCCCAGTATTGATTTTCACTTTTTCACTCGAATCCAGTACCTCCCATTATAAATATCTACATGTTACCCTTTAAGCTATTGAGTCCAGATAATCACCAACCAATTCAATAGTTATGATGTTTATATCACCATTAATAGGCCTGATAAGTTGTTCTGTTATGGATATTGAAGACTGAACTTCAGTCAATCTTTGTTAGCATTTTATTCTTGTGTGAATTACCCTGATATAATCATTTTGTCATAAGTTATTTAGAATAGATGAATTTCATTGACTGGAAAAATCCAACACTTGTTAGTAATGATATAGGTATTACCTTTACTCATTTCTAAAAACCAAATAGTATCTGTAGATTATGCCTACTATTTTTTTATTAGTAAATCTATATCTTAAATACTAAATCAACCAGTCTAATGCCCGACCGTGGCTGCTACCTTGACGTGGTGGTCGGGCTTGCCTATCGTGATGACCCAACCGAGCTATACTGGCTGGAACATATGTTCCTGCAGGTCCTACCATGCCAGGCTGGTCGATTGGAGAACGATGAGACTAAAAGCAGCTACCCAAGGTCTGAGGGCGAAGTCGTACTGCTGACTGCAGAGGGGTGTGACAGCAGTAAGGTGTTTCCCTCGGACAACCAGCATCTGCAGCGATGCTGCCTTCTCAAAAGGAAGGAAGGGTTAGAAAAGGTCGGCCCTAAAAATGTCACACCTCCCCTAACTCACGGATTTCCGTCTCCTTGGGTAAGGGTGCCCACTAAGGGCCTTTAAGAACGGAGCTAATCCTCTAAATACCTTTCATAAAAAGGCCGTGCGTGACCGGCCTCAAGCAGTTGTCCCTTGGACTCTGCGGTCACGCACCAACACTAATCTATTTTCCTTTTCAGGTTCCTCAAGAAACAACCTTCCACGGTGTGGGCAGCCGGGAAGTGACAACCGCCCTCATACCCATAACAGCACGCGAGACCAAATTGGTCAAAATCAAATCCTTCCTACACCCCCTAATGTCTCTCTTATCTCCACGACTAACTCTTCTTACATTCATTCATCACATTGCACAGCTAATGCAGACGATACGAGTTCGCGAAAGGTCGTTCCTGGTCTCCTTAAACCTCGCTCTAGACTACATGTTGGAGCATTTAATGTACGGACATTGTGTCAAATAGGGCAACAGGCTTCCTTAGCTATGACTTTAGAATCTCGTGCCATCGATGTATGCTGCGTCTCGGAAACGCGCATACAGGATCCGAGTCACGTCATACACTTGACCACACCATGTCAAAATAAAGAAGCAGCTCGATTTACTCTTCGTGTATCCGGTAGCCCTGATGCTGCTTCCCGGGGTCTTACTGGCGTAGGCATAGCATTGAGTCGTAGGGCAGAACAATCTCTCCTTGACTGGATCCCAATAGATAGTCGATTGTGCGCTGTCCGACTAAACGGGACAGTAAGGACTCGGAAAGATAGGGACAATCGCCGTTGCCTCTTCATCGTATCTGCCTATGCCCCCACTGAATGCAGTTCAGACGAGGTTAAGGATGGGTTTTACAGAAAGCTTTCGGACCTCCTCCAAAAAGCTAGGCGCTCTGATATAGTAATAATGGCTGGTGACTTTAATGCTCAAGTAGGTAGACTAAGTGAGCAGGAGAGACACCTAGGTGGATGTTATGGTGTCGCGGCTCAGAGAACAGACAATGGTGACCGTCTGTTGCAAACATGCTCAGACAACCGCCTATTCTTAGCAAACACTAACTTTAGGCATAAGGAAAAGCACCTGTTGACCTGGCGACCTCCAAAGTCGTCTCAACGTTGGACTCAACTAGATCACATCGCCATCAGCCACCGATGGAGGGGTTCGATAGAGGACTGTCGCTCGTTCTGGGGCACATGTTTGGATTCAGATCATGCCCTAGTGCGAGCGCGTATTTGTTTGAAGCTTACTGGACGTAGGAAAGACACCGTAAGAAAGCCTCTTAGGGTTTTGCTTAATGATAATAAGGCGAAAAATATATTTCAGGAACAACTAGAAAGACAGTTAGGCGACCATTTAAGCGATTCCCATCCGGAAGCAGGATGGAATGATATCAAAAAGGCTGTGGAAACAGCAGTGATATCTGCTAGTGAGGTTGACCATAAGGCTAGAATGAAACCGTGGATCTCAGTAGCATCCACCGATCTGATGGATGCCCGAAAACTCATCCCACCTGGCTCTGAGCATGATAAAGAACGAAGTCAACTTAGGCGCAGACTTATGAAAAGCCTACGTAACGATCGCGAGCAGTGGTGGGTGGCGAAAGCAAAAGCGATGGAAAAGGCAGCGGCGATCGGCAACAGTAGACAACTTTTCCGCCTTATTAAAGAAACTGGTATTAAGAACCCGAATGTGAGTGAGACTATCTCGGAAAAGGATGGTCTTATTATCCATTCTCAATCCAGGAGACTGGATCGATGGGCAGAACACTTTAGGGATCAGTTCAACTGGCTACGAGCCACTCTTCGGTTACCCACGATCTCCAGTCATCCTGAATGGCAAATCGACGTAAGTCCCCCTAGTCTTTATGACGTTGAGAAAGCGTTAGGAAATCTGAAACGAGGACGAGCTGCAGGTCCTGATAGACTTACCCCTGAGATATTTAAGGATGGAGGTCCAGTTTTATCAGCTAGGTTGACTGAGATCTTAGGTAGAATCTGGGAACTGGACGCAATCCCATCCGACTGGTCTCAATCCTTGATTGTCCCAATCTATAAGAAAGGACAGAAGTCTTCTTGTGACAATCACAGGGGAATAAGCCTAACTAACATAGTATCTAAAATATTGGCCTCAATAATACTTCGACGCTTAACGAAAGCTCGTGAAGAGCAAACTCGGGAAAACCAATCTGGTTTTCGACCTGGACGTGGCTGTATAGACCACATTTTCACACTACGACAGGTCCTGGAACACAGACACACATTTAGGCGTCCTACAATAGTTGTTTTCCTGGACCTTAAGGCGGCATTTGACTCAGTGGATCGTGAGGTTCTGTGGCAGTGTCTGTCATTGAAAGGTGTACCACAGAAGTACATTAACCTTATACAAGCTCTCTACTCGAACACCACTGGTTGAGTGAGAGCTTATGGCGAACTGTCACCGGAATTCTCTACTTCAAGTGGTGTCCGTCAGGGATGTCCACTTTCTCCATTCTTGTTCAATTTTATCATAGACATGCTCCTAGAACTTACCTTATCCTCGTCTGAATTTTCAGGAGTAGACCTTTTACCAGGTGGCTCGCTTATTGACTTAGAATATGCCGATGACATAGTCCTACTTGGTGAAGACGCTGAAAAAATGCAGAGTCTTCTGACTACCCTAAGCAACAATGCAAGCATGTTCGGGATGCGGTTTTCCCCCTCGAAATGCAAAATGTTGCTTCAAGACTGGGTGTCATCGGCACCTGAACTAGTGATAGGGAGTGAAGTGGTCGAACGTGTAGACCGCTTCACCTATCTTGGGAGTCTCATCAGCGCTGATGGCCTGGTGACTGACGAAATCTCGGCACGGATACAGAAGGCTCGATTGGCTTTTGCCAACCTGCGTCACTTATGGCGTAGGCGAGATATCCGTTTGCTGACTAAAGGACGAGTGTACTGCGCAGTGGTTCGCTCTGTCTTACTTTATGGCTGTGAAACATGGCCAATGAGAGTAGAAGATACTCGACGGTTATTGGTTTTCGATCATAGGTGTCTTCGAAGCATTGCTCGTATATCGTGGGACACCCGAGTTAGCAACGCTGTTATTAGGAAACGGGTACTAGGTAAGAATGGCAGATCAATCGATGAAGTGGTGAAACTTCATCAGTTGAGGTGGTTGGGACACGTGTTGCGTATGCCTAACCACCGACTGCCTCGTCGAGCTTTGTTTTGTGGTGTAGGAATAGGTTGGAAGAAAGTTAGGGGCGGTCAAACCAAAACATGGCATAAATCCATGAAGTCATTGACGAGTGGACTTAGCCATGTCGGTAATTGTCGACTACCTGGTTGGGGTCCGCGAGATGATAATAATCGATGGTTAGAGACCTTGAATGACATGGCTCAAAATCGTTCGCAATGGCGCCAGTGCATTTATTCTTTGTGTTCTCTCAAATCCTAATCTTCTGAGTTCTTCAACACCTCTAGCTTTTACTTTCTAAACTTATCTCATTGAATCACACTTCGTGAATAATATCTTCTAATTCTAACGTCTACGATTACTTCTAATACCTTTACTACCTCTTCTACTATTGGATTTGAATTGACAATTATATCTCTGTGCTGATGTGGTATGGCGACATGAACTGATGTACTTACGTACGAAGTTCTACGTTGCAACTGACTGACTGACTGACCAGTCTAATGCTGATAAACAACAATCAGTTATTATCTTATTTTATAATTTTAAATTTGATAGGAATGCAGGTTCTTTAATTTTTATTTACTTTCGTTTAGAGTATTTGATTATACAATTTAAAAAAGTGGTGTAATTCCACAGCTATTAGTATTCAGTGTGATGTCGTCACTTCATTGTTGACTATAGTGGACATGATTATATAAACCTTTATTATTGACCGACCCATAGTATTTAATAGTTTTTTTCGGGGAAAAACATTTCAATCTTTCTAGCAGTTAGGGATCGTTTAAAATTAGCTGGATAGCTTTATGTATGTTGCTAAACTAACTGTAGTGTGATTAATAACGTCAGTTTCATTTTTAAGGTTGATTAGATTGTAGAAAAATAATTAATCTAAGTTTCTAATTTATCATTAGTCTCAAATCTAATCATTACAAAAAATTGGCGATTGTTACTACATACTGTTGTGATTTGATAAGACATAAGTATGCTTCTTGTACTAATTTCAAGTTTCGTAAATTTCATTCGTTAGAGAGTGTTTCAAAGGTTTTTTTAAAAATATTTACGGGCTCCGGATGATAACATCTATAAGGTTTACATTTGGTAAGACGAACTCATGCATTAGAAAGAGTTTTTTTCAAGTTTATGTCTATTCTTCTTTCTAATCCATGTCACTATAAACAAAACCGTGATTTAGTATAACAAAAATGTAAATGAATTTAAGAGATTTTTAGTGGGCGTGTTAAATTCGAAGTAGGGCTCACCACTTTAGTATCCCGTGATCTGACTCCTTTTGGGGAGAACGATCGAGTATGCGATCAAATAAATCTTTCTTTTCATTTCCGTTTGTTGCACTTAGGCAACTGTTTGTGCGACGGCAGTAATAAGTAATCGAATACGGTTTTGTGGATGTACTTACTTCATGCATTCATTTAAGCAGACAGACATGAGAATAAGAAGCGAAGTAGAGAAGACGAGCGAGATTGATTGCATAGTTGAAAATATTGGTTTCTGTGATGGATGCGTTCAGTTTTTAGTTGAATACACTAACTAGCGTTTGTTTACATTAAATATGTTTTATTGTTTATGAAAAAAAACAGGTTTCAAGAAGAATTAGATAAAGTTGTGGCAACATTTCAATCTACATGGTCCACCGCTATTTTGGATGCTCTTTCAATGTCTATCATGTCCACTGCATCGACAACAGCTGATCTTGTCCCGATTCTTTATTGGCCACCTCGTCGTCGTAGACGTGATCCTTCAATTGTACGAATTGTTGAAATGATTGGAGAAGGACAAGTTTTGTATGATAAGGTGACTGACTATCCTATACGGTTTTTGAAATATTTTTCATGTTATAACTTTCGACTGTTGGCTAAATTCACAAGATACAAATACCAATCGGAATAGGTTTCAGCGCTAACTACCTTAAGTCAACTGTTAAGTTCCTATCGGTTCACAATTCTCTAGCTTCTCTCTGCTTGAGTCCAGAAATCAACAGAAAGGCTGTACTAAATTTGTATTTAAGATGGGCGTATTCTATATATACAAGCAGACAAAGGCTGCATCACACCATGAATGAAAAAAATAATTACACATGGACAAACCGAAAAAATAGCTTGAATAAGGTGAGCTGTAAATAAAGGACTAGCAACAAAATAAGACTAGTAAATCATATGACAATAGTTGGTGAGCTAAACGAAAGCTTATGATAAAAGAAATAGGAATATACGATAATCTGGTTATTCAATAAGTACGAATATATGTACGATAATAATACATAAATCAGTTCTGTAAGTTACAATTACTCCTTAATCTTCATTCGGATATAACGCCTAAATGAACTTGATATAAGTTAGTAATAATAATCATGATACTAACTGATAATATTGTAAGACATTCGCACTAAAATACTTGATTAAACAAACATACCTCATGTCAAGATGGTGTGCATGGCTGTTTCAGTTGGGGATTTACTCTTGCATTTCTAGATCAAATCGATCAACTGGTACTGTGTCATGAATTATGAATTTTCTTGACTTATTAGACGAGCATTTAAGAATGAATTAATGAGCTTATTATTGGTCGATTGTAATATCCAATAAGATCAATAAGACCAGTAAGGCCAAGTAACAGAGTTGCTCACACGACTGAATTATCGACATTAGTTCCCACAGTTGAATCGACATCAGAAGACAAGACAGCTCCTAATAGAATGGATTTTTCTTCTAACACATTAGTGTAGAAAATACCGAAAACACAACAATAAATTTCATTAAAAAATATGACTACTATAGGTCACTCATTGTCCAATGAAATGAATACTTAATTCTTGTCTGATCATCATATTTTATTTCAAAATATTAGCCTAGCGTACTGAAAATATTATCTGCTCTTAGTTCATACGTATAATTATAATTAGCCTTCTGAATACTAATATTTTACTTGATTTATAGCATAAATATTTGTCTAAATTGTTCAGACAATGCATAAACTACCTACTTACTTGCTTAATTACGTCCTCAACCCCTCGTGGAACATAGGCCGCTGACCAGCATTCTCCAATCTATTCTGTTCAGGGCCTTCCTTTCTAGTTGTATCCAGTTTCTGTTATTTCTTTCTATTCTCTGCGTAGTGCGTTCTTTAGTCTTCCTCTTTCCATTTGGTCTTGAGGATTTCAAGTTGATGTTTGCTTTATGTGTCCTCTATCCACTTCCAGTGCTTTTTCCTAATTTCTTCCTCAGCTGGAATCCGACTTGTTCTCTCCCATAGTAGGTCGTTGCAGACGATGTCACATAAATTACTATGATATCATTTCTTTTTGATTGAGTCTACGGTTGTTTATTGATATAAAATATGGTATTAATTACACAGTGATGATTTATTATTCATCAAATGAGTTTTTTGCTTTAATGTCGAAACGTTTCTGTCCCTAGGTTTGACTTCCTTACACACTTTCCAGTTTAATTATAAGTGAAGACACTTAGTTTTTGAATAATTCTATCAAAACCAATTAAGTAATGAGTGTGTAAATTGCAAATATGTTCTCTATCATATACTATTAGTAACTTTATCACTAAAATTTGAATAGAAAGTTTTACTGACTTCGATTTAGTGGGACGTTAGATCCTCAGAACTCGCCTGATAAAGGTCCTAATTTTGGATTTTATGTTTTCGCGCATGGGCTGATCAATCGATCATGAGATTACATTTCCCACCGGGAAATCTTTGTCATTGGTCGATGTGTTGTTTTAGTACTCTATTTTTGTGGCTCTCCAAAGGACGTTTCTATGATGTATAAATAAACCCGATTTGTGTGTCTGAAAGACCTCATATTTTCTGAGTGCTTGTAGAATACACTTTCTACGTCTTGTCAAGACTTCTCCATCTATATTAGTTGGGCCTTTGGACGCTCGGATTAAAGTAGCCTATCGTATCACTGGATCATTTGTCTTCGCTATCGTTTACCGACTAAGGTGAACCCGTAATATTTTCAAGCATATCAATTGACGGAAATAACGCTATATAATGGATTCAATTTCTAATCATTAATTCGTCGATTTAAACTAGCCTCCGCCTTTTTTGATTTGAACAATTAAATTGTGTCATTAGCTATGCAAGTCGAATACATAAATTTGTATCTAGTAATTAGAAATATCTTCTCTTTTACCATGAATACTTTTACTATATTTACTATTGTGGAATTTACGCTGACAATGTCATTTCGCCATGCTGATGGACTGTGATGTTTGACTGACTGCATGAAGTGTGAATGAGTCAATAATGATAATAATACTAGTAGTAACAATGTATTGTTTAGTCAATGTCGCGCTCAACCATTTTTTTAAGTGTCGTAATAATAGTATTAGTAAATAATTATATTGTTTATTGATTACTTCCTCATGACTATTAGACTATTAGTATACTTCGAGATCAATGTATAAAATGTGAAAAAGCAGCTTATTCACTTATGGAACAACAAATCAAATCGACAACTGTTAATAATAATTCATCTGAAGAAATAATCGATGAACAACCACCAGCTAAACGAAGTAGACAACGTTTGTCAAGTAAAGAAAAATCTTCAGATATTATACAAACACCAATGAATCAATCTATTCCATATATTCCATTAGCTTTTATGCCTAATCAACCGTCAGTTGCTTCAGCCACTTTATGTACATTACGTTTTGATTTGTTGATGAGTTTGAATGAAGCAAAAATCGATCGATTATGTGTTCCTGATAGAATTCATCGGTTTGTTTGGTGCTTAGATGCATGTGTTCGTAATCGTCGAATTGATCAAAGACATGCCAGTGAATTAGCTTATCATTTGCAATTACAACGTCGCCGTTGGGCTAAAGAAACAGCCGATGAAAGTCATGAATCACATGAAGAAGAATCTGACGGAAACACCAATGGTGAACTATTTAAACGTGGGCATTCTGGTTCTTCTTCTTCTCGAAGTAAACATTCTAAAAGTGGGAAAATCAATCGTAAACAATCTCCTACAAATGCAGAAAAGCATTGCAATTCAGAAGATGTAGAAAAGATATCCGATGTAAACTTGTTAGAAAAGTAAGTGGAATTTAGAGAACAATTTTTTGATATATTGTTATTATGTTACACGTTGACCGTAATTTTTTCATACCCATCAGTAATTGGATAACATGTGTAAAGAAGCTAATGTCAATTTAACTATCAGGAAAAACCATTGAGAAAAGCTACGTTTGGTCCAACCATCCTGTCGAGTTTTTACATGAAGTCGACTGTTTTACTGAACTGTGTGTTGATAGGTACAAATTATTGTGATTGAGTTCCTCACGATTATCCCAATCGATGGTTAGACACATTGAGTGACATAGTTCAGAATAGTTTACAATTCATCAGGCTAATTTACTGTTCGCCTTAAAAAAATACATTTTCGTCTGCAAATTCATTCTTCTTGAATCAGATTGTCAATGTCTAATCTTTTCTACCACTGTTTTGCACTGTTATTAATTGTATTAATCAAGAAATTGGTTTTGATAATTTCATCTGGCCCCGTGCTTATCATTGAATGAGATTTTATAATGAAACTCTATAATAAGTCTGTAAGTCAATCAGTCAATTAGTTAGTTAGTCAATCGTGAAAAAAATACAAAAATGTATACTAGTTCAAGATATTACGCTTTACAGTAGCATACTGTTACCGGAAAGTAATTAGATTATCAATTAAAAATGGTTGAAGTTATTAGTAAGTTCAGGTTTAGTCATAATCTATAAAAAATAGAGAGTACAATTTGAGGAAAATAATCGATTCATAGGATATCAAGGAATAAGAATTGTGAAGTAATAATAGTAGTAATAATAATAACAAAGAATAAATGCAACCGATTTGATATATTATCCAATGTCTCTTCGAATATTCCATTACAACCATCATGCTAATCTCAAGCAGAAAAAACCTCTTGATTATTAAAATAAAGATATTCCAGCGAAGAAAATTTACCCTTCGACGATTATTCTTCGATGATATTCTTCTAGGACTCTAGGGGTTTCTTTCGATGTTTCAAAATCTACATATACCTGAAATTTCCAAATCGGCAGTCAATGATGCTTCATGGATGATCGGTATACTGTTGGTTTAACCTCCATCTTTAACCATTTTTCAGCCTACTGCTATGTTGAGTATCATATTACCTGTTCAAGTAACATGTTTGTCGGTTAGGCCTAACAACAGTTATTCATTTGCATACTATAGCAATAAAATTTTCAGATGTGTAAGTAAATGAACAAATACTCATCTTAAGTTTGAGGTGAAATATTCATTCGACCTACCGACTTGCTTACTTACGCCTGTTACCCCCAATGGAGCATAGGCCGCCCACCAGTTTTCTCCAGCCAACTATGTCCTGGGCTTCCCTTTCTAGTTCTTTCCAGTTTTTGTTCATTCGTCTTATGTCTTTCCGTATTTCTCAGCGTAATATGTTCTTTGGCCTTCCTCTTTTCCTTTGACCTTGAGGGTTCCATGTGAGGGCTTGTCTTGTGACACCTGTAGAACCTTCGGGGCTACTGCCGGTCCCAAGCCCGGATAAAGGAGGAGGGTTGGGCATGGGGTTGGCGACCCCATCCCACCAAAAAACTGACTTGCCAAAAAACGCTAACCAGGAAAAAATTAAAAATAAATCAAAACCTACCGACTACTCTCTATTAAATGTTAATAAACTTTCGTCCAAGTCAAACGATCGATTTATTAAGTTTGGTTGTATAATATGATCTTGGAATTGTGAATATTTATCTTTTCTATTATCACAAAAAGTATTGCATTAATCAAAGTTAGACTTCAGTTAAATGAATTGATTTGTTTTATCCTTTTTTTCTTCTATCTTTACATGCAGAGATATGCATATGGCTTGTCGAGATCCATGGGTTGTATACACTATTTGTACATCATTAATTCGTTATGTACTTAATGGACTTTATGAAGATAAATTGCCTCGTGTAAGTTTATTGGTTAATAAACTAAAATGGTATATATATATATATATGCTAACATATTTTGATATAGAATAGACAGATTGTAAGCGACTGTGGGATTCATGACACATGCTTCGTCCTATTTAGGGCTGCTTGTCAACTGAATGTATCTTTATCCCAGAGTTATCATTCACTCCACGATTTGAATATGATTTATGCATAGCTATTATCAAAGTAATCTACATACAGTTTAACCAAGATATTTTGTTCATATATGTGTGTATAGTTTAAGCATGATGTCAGGTCGAGGTCTATTTATGTTTAAGTATATAAATAAGTGTGATTCTGCAGTACATCGTAATCGGCTAAATTTGAACTTTCATTCGCGATGATAAATTGACAACAATAGTCAATTGTAAAATAGTCCAATGTAAAATAACATTTTCAAAATGGACTGTCCATGCAAAATACGCTTCAACCAGTAAGAATGTGACCAATTTGTCGATCTCATTGATTCAACGTGATACAAGAAAAAGGGAATAAATCCTGACTACTAATAAGTAATATAATCATAAAATGAAGAATTTCACACATGGCTTTCGTCACAAATTAGTGTAAACAAGTAAATAACTAGAAACCAATAGTATCAGTATGTGATCTTGGTTTTCTACGAATAGATTCCTTCACTATTGTTTCAGTGTTCCTTCATGCGATTGAATTATCTGGAGATTGATAACTTCTTTTTAGTGTAAAGATTTTGGTGGAAACGATTGAATTTTGTAGTTTGTATCACAAAATGAGAAAAAATATCCACATCAATGATGATAATTCTTTTTAATTTACTGAAAGTTATCTAAACTTTTTTGATCATTCGAACCAAAGACACTCATAGATTCGCATGGATTGAGAACTAAAGATCAACTTTCTAATAGGCCTACTTTGTCACAAAAGAAAATTCCTTGGAAATTTCAGCATCATAAATGATATTATGAAGATAACTTGGTAGATAGAAATAAGGTATACTAAAGACCTTGAGGTAGTCAATCCAAATTCGGATAACAACTCAGGTGTTTTGCGCGAAGTTTACAGTCTAGTGATAGATGCCTTGTATGTTATTGTTAACAAAGTAAAAACTGGAGTTATTTAAAACTTAAAATACACGAAATCAATAAACATATCTATTATGCAACCAAAAAGTGAATTGAAAATAGTGTTCAAGCTAAATTATCAAGCAAATCCGCTCTAAAAACAGATTATTTTTACAAGCACTTGATGTGATTCAATGTGTAGTCTCAAACGTGCTTAATGAAGCTAGATATTATTCTCCAACTCGAAATCTTACTTTATTTAAATCTTGACCTTGAGTTTCTTAAATCTGGGAACATAAAGTTGACAAAGCATTGGATCATTTGTAAACCCAACTAAGATCTCCAGTTTAATTCTTTACGCACTGTAGCTGGTGTCTGTTGATGACGAAAACCCTATAGAAAGGTAATCTTGAATTACAACACTAGTCCAACTACTAATATGTAAACTTAACCCTTTTGTTCACTACAAGGAATAATTCTACATGTGAAGGTTGATAATTCAGATTAAAGCTATTATTCCACTGTTATTTTATTGCTTTATGCTGCCAATCGTCTTTTAAGTTGTCAAGGTTCTCTGATGGCTAGTAAGTCGCTCAAAGTTGCCGGTACATTATAGTTTTGCCGAAATCACTAGTTGTACAATAATTTCTTCGTGCTGATAAACCCAGGGCTCACCACTTTATTAGTGCCTGTGGTTTAACTCGTCAATGATGTATGTAGACAAAATATGAATCCCACTTACTTCGTGTATGTTCTGTTAAAAAATCTTGTTAAATAACAACGTGTATAGTAAAAGATCACCTGCAAGTGTTTCGGATGTTTATAGTTCATACATTCATTTCACCAAGCGAACGCGGAGATGAGAAACGGAGAAGGCAGATATGCCTACTCAATGTGAAAGACAAAAGCAGCCATATAGACACATACATACTGTCATGCATACATGACAAAACCACTTGAGTAGAAAAATCAGTGTAGTTTGTCTGACCGATAATTAAGATAAGTTTCGTGTGTATCAAAATAGAGGCTGCTACACAGGGTTAAAGCTGTTCTAAGTAATCTTTCCTTTTATGACAAAACTATTGGTATCTTTCTTAAACCAATGACAATGAACACTACTAAGTGTACAAACTGCTCTTTTATCATATTTAAGACTTGTTTAAACCATTTTAAAGCCAGTGTTTCAAGGTAATTTTATTGGTTAACTAATAATTATTGGCATGCTTAAATAGACATTACTGAGCCTCAAATTAATTACACGACACCGTTATAAGAATACACCTAATTTTACAGAAGTATAATTGACGGAATACTGAAGTCCTTAACTCGTATAGGTTAGATTTCATCAATAAATAGTTTAAAACTAACTATGATGAAGAACTGTCTAACAGACCTTTACAATAAGGTCCCCATCATTGTGGTATTGTGTTTGTGCAATAGATGACCTTGATGATCGCTAATCACTGTACAGACACGTCAGCCTCTCAATTACCAGCCCCACGGAATAGAGAAAAAAAACAACGACTTATGAGTCAGACAGACAGATCAGATCAGATCGTTTTTTTATTATTTCAATCATGCCTTTATATACATGCAAAATCAGACTGCATCGTAAACCAACTAGAAAACTGACATCAATACAAAATAACAGTAATAGTGAGTGTGAACTGGGGTAACGCATAGCAGTCAATTAACTATAGTTCATAAATGAGAAATGATATAACAACAGTTAATGCCTCAAACAAGAGTATAGGATAAGAGCAACGTCACAATAATAGGAATAAAATGCTTACTTTGTATACAACCAAAAATAATGAATCTTAAGCAGAAAAAACAGTTCTAGAAGCTAGTCAATCTTCTTTAAGTGCCCGCCATAACACCTCCCCCTTTTTTTTTGAAAAGAAAAATAAACATCATCGGTAAGATTTATCATAGGGGTTCACTTTGATCCTGTTTGGTTTCCGTCGAATTCTTTGTGATTTCTTTAGAAATGATGCTGTTCTTGTCTCCACTGCTTTCGTTTTCTGATTGCTTCTGTCAGTCAAATCAAGTAACATGTTTAACGTCATCGGAGTACTCAGCTTAACTTCATTCCCGTCATCGCATCTGGACGGTCGGATGTGGTTTGCATGTCTTAGCCATTTCATATTGCTTACTCCGACCTCATAGATAACTCTTCCTCTGTTCCTTAGGATAATTCCAGGAACCCACTCCATTGTTTTACGATGAAAATCACGTACCCAAACCTTTTGTCCGGGTAAGAATCTTCTGGGCTTCGCTCCATGCTTCTTGTTGTATTGTATTTCCATTCTGGAATTACGTTCGATAGTCATTGCAAAATTTGGCTTCAAACTATCTAATAGCGTTCTGATTTTTCTTCTAAGCATAGCTTCCGCATGGGACACTTCACCGACCGTCTCACGATTCGGTGTTGAACGATAAGCAAACAGGAACTTATACAATATCTCTTCTAATCTTCCTTCCCCCTGGGCTTTGAGTAACGCTCTCTTAGAAGTGTCGACGAATCTCTCGACTTGCCCATTTGATTGTGGGTGATACGGAGGGGTTCTGATATGCTTAATGCTGTTAAGAGCACAAAACTTCTGGAATTCTGCAGACACGAATTGTGGGCCATTATCGGAGACAAGTACTTCTGGGACTCCGAAACAGCTGAATATTTGACGCAGTTTGTCTAGTGTAGCCATGGTTGATGTAGACCTCATACAATGTACTTCCGGCCACTTAGAAAAAGCATCGATGATAATTAAGTAGTGTTTGCCCTTTAGGGGACCAGCGAAGTCTACATGAACTCTAGACCATGGATGTGTCGCTGGTTTCCAGCAGCAAAGTTCGGTTTTTCTGGGGGCTTTCGCAGCTTGTGCACATTTTGAACATCTCAATACATAATTCATAACATCAGTATCAATGTTTGGCCAGTATACGTAACTGCGGGCCAATGCTTTCATTCGGACGACACCTGGATGTGCAGAATGTAATTGTGACAGGACTTTGTGGCGCAAAGATTTGGGAATAACTACACGGTCACCAAACATAAGACAATCATCAACAACAGCAAGGGCGTCTCGTCGATGAAAATATTGTCGTTCTGTTGCGTTGAGGTTTTGGGGCCAACCACACAAAAGATAGCGAATAATTGTCTGAAGCTCTTCATCCGTCCTAGTTGTAGATTTTACGTCCATTGCTGACAAAGGTGTAGCCTGAATAGAAGTTTGCAGTATGTGATGAATATCATCTTCCAGTGACACCGTAGCAATAATAACATCTTCGTTCTCAAACTTTTGAGTCGCAATTAATCTGGAGAGGACGTCAGCGTGACCAAAAGTCATTGTTGATTTATAGCGAATCTTAAAGACATAAGCTAACAACATAATTGCCCAACGCTGTAAACGATTGGCAGTATGTACTGGAATGCCGGACTTTGCCCCAAAAGTAGAGAGGAGAGGTTTGTGGTCTGTCAGCAACGTAAATGGTCGACCATAAATCATTTTATGAAACTTCTTTGTTGCAAAAATCAGTGCCAATCCTTCTTTTTCTACTTGACTGTATCTCCTCTCAGTAGCATTTAGAGATCTAGACGCATGAGCTATCGGTTTCTCTTTACCATCAGGGAAACGATGACTAATAACAGCACCAATACCGTAGTTAGAAACATCGGCAGCGACAACTATCTCTAATTTTGGATTATAGTGGGTTAGTAGTAAATCAGAGGATAAGATTTTCTTGATTTCTTCGAAGGAATTCTGGCATGCTTCTGACCAATTCCATGTTGCGTTCGCTTTTAGAAGTTGATTCAAGGGATGGCGTAACCTTTGCATAGATGGAACAAAAACACTATAATATCCAATCATACCTAAGAATGATCTTAAAGTCACCACATCGGTAGGTGCAGGCATTTGTGTGATAGCATGTATATTATCTGGATCTGGACGGCGCCCATGTTTATCAAATATAAATCCAAGGTATTTAACAGATTGAAGGAAAAATTCACATTTATGTTTCTGCAGTTGGAAACCAGATTGTGATATTCGTGTAAGTACTTTATCCAAACGCGATAATAACTCATCTTTAGAGGAACCCACAACAATAATATCATCAAGATAAGCGGCAACACCATCAAGATTTGATATCATAATGTCCATTAACTGTTGGAAAATAGCAGGCGCTGGCTTTACACCAAAAGGTAGTCTGTTGTACTGGTAAAGTCCACGATGAGTATTTATTGTTAGATAAGGCTTAGAATCATCATCAACTTCTACTTGTAAATAGGCATCAGATAAATCCAGTTTTGCAAAATAACGTCCACCATTTAGTTTAATGAATAGATCTCCGGGCAATGGCAATGGATATGAATGATTTTGCAGAGCATTATTTAATCCAGTAGAGAAATCAGCACATAGACGAACAGTACCGTTAGCTTTTTGAGCGACAACAATCGGAGCTGCCCATGATGAAAAAGTAATAGGTTGTATAACCCCAAGCTTTTCTAATCGGTCAAGTTCTTTATCAACTCTATCGATAGAGGCGTAGGGTACCTGCCGTTTTGGACGAAAAACTGGTGTAGCTCCTTGACGTAAATATAATTTGGCTTTACCAATATTGCAACATCCCAAAATATCTTGAAATACATTTGAATGCTTTTCAAAAAGATGAGCTGTAGTCAAGACGTTGTTGTTTGATGTAACATTTAATACAGGTAGATTTTTAGGAATATGTGGATCTTTCAATGTACACACTGCGTCTAGTGGCACCTTCCAAAGATTTAATTTGTCAATCCAATCAATACCAATAAGATCTAAATCATGTCTGTTTGTTAAATAACAAGTTCCAGTAAAAGAATGTACTCCGAATTTAACAGCACAATTTATCATCCCAACGAGTTTTAGAATATCTCCAGATGCATTACGCGCTGTATGTTCAGTAGGCAGTGATGGGGGGCAACCCATCAATTCCCAAGTTTTCTTAGAAATAAGTGTGATATCAGATGCTGTATCCAACTGCAAACGAATCTGAACATCATTAACTAATAGATCTACATATCTTCTTTTGTCAGCAAGATTACACGTGAATGTCGAATATATACTTCGTATGGAACTCTTATGATTCCGGGGAAACATTATGCGTCGTCCAGATTTCAAATAATTCTGTTGTCGGCAGACTGTTTCTTTATGACCAACTTTATAGCAAATGTTGCACTTATGACGTTTATAACGGCAAAATCTCGCGAAATGCCAAGATCCACAAAACCAGCACTTCGAAGACGGTTTGAATAATTTAGTTTGACGTTGATCATTCATTGGAACACTCTTACTTTTGTTGGATTTGACAGCATGGATATTGCAATTTAGTGAAGCATTACCTTTGGTCTCTACAAGCTTCGTATCATTTTTGAGGTTGATCAGTCGTTGACATTCTGACGTTACCATCTGTAGTGTCATGTCGTCGTTTTGCTCAATGAGTGATAGCAATCTTGTTCGAACATCAGCATCTGCTGGTGACTGGAGTCCAGAAACAAATAATAAGCATTTAAACTGATCATTTGACAATGCGTTTTAAAACGTTCGGCTTGCAGATTAATTCTGCTTGCGTAAGACAAATAATCCTCATCTGCATTGACCTTTACAATAAGGTCCCCATCATTGTGGTATCAACAACAACTCATATTAATCATGCTGAGTTTAACTACACAAAAATTGACCTCACCCTATCGTGAAACCGTTAACATTCATCCAACTATACCCAGGTTTTTCAACCATTTTTTTTCAATCATTCATCACCAAAGAATGCAAAAACACCAGTCTTTTACTTTAGGAGTTCCAAATTATTCCTCAAAAATGTCTGTAGAAGTGCAAAAACACTAAGAAAAGTATTATCCAATTAGTGTTGAATCGAAGCTTCTTATAAACATCTAAGAGATAAATAGTCACTTGTCACATTTCCGACTGGATATTTATCTATATTTTTGCTATATTTATAATGGATCCTGTATAATTTCGTACACAAACTAACCATAGAGTAAAGCTGTCACTCGAAATGCACGCCTTCTCTCTAATGTTCTAGATGATGTGTAGAAGTAGTTGGAGTTATAGAAAACAACTAAGAAAACAATTAATCTGCATTTGTAGCTTTCAATCTTTTAAAAATTACTGCATTAACAAATAAATAATGCGACGTACACAACCAATGACAGGAAGATAGCTTAGATTATAGGAGCTGTTACATAAAAACAATGGAAGTAATTTTTTTTTACAAAAATACCTATTCAATCAAACAATACAGTTTATTGACTGTTAATTTTCAATCTTTAAGATACCTTGTGTTTGGTGATATCTGCATGACGTTAAATATCGGTGGTTGAAGAAATTATATAATGAATGCTTGAAACTTGAATATCATATTATCAAATTTTACTTATAGAGTTCTACCTCTTTTATATAATTTACTTCTGTATTATTTAATGATATGATAATAATGTAAATATGGTAAATTCTATGCATAAAATTTAGCTTTTACTTATCTATTAAACTCTTACTATGATCCATTATTAAAATGAAATCTTCTCACTCGATTTGATTGTTTTAAACAAATCTTCCACAGGATATACCAGAAGTACACTTACTTGTACATTTATTAGTACTTGGCTTAGGCGATGATTTAATTCCGAATTCTTGTTTACAATTAAAAACTAAAGAAAATTTTGGATCTAAACGTTCTGCTACTTCTACTTCTACTTCTACTACATCGTCATCATCATCCTTGTTATCAGATAATGAAGAGTCTATATTGAATTGTCCATCAAAAGCATTAATTAGTTATATTCTACCAGCTATTGCACAATTACAAGTATTAACATGGAGAGCACAAGTAGCTGAAGAAATTTTAACATCAAGTAATAATTTATGGCCTAGTACAAATTTAGAAAATACTACTGCAAGTAATAATAATAATAATAATAGTAATAACAGTACTAGTGGATCAACAATATCTAATAATAATCAGGCAAATCAACGATCAACATTGCATGAATCCAGAGAATCCACTAATTCATCATCATCCTCATTGCCAACATCACCACCATTGGTTTGGCAAAAACGTATTAAAGGTAAATTAAAAAAAATGATAAAAATTAGTTTATTATTTGTGTGTGTGTTATTTTTATCTCTTAAAAAGATAAACAAACAAATCTTTTAAGTTAATAAACAAGTGTAAAGTATTTTAATGTAAACAAACTTGCCAGTGATTAAATCATTCAACGTTCAATCATCAGGTTATAAGCTTTAATTAGACAATTCAACTATAGACATTTGAGCATTCAAATAGTATTGTTAACTTTGAAACTGTTAGGGATGTTAGATCCCTGGAAATCGCTAGGTAAATCTCCAAATTTTGTAATTTATTTTTCGGAATTTGAATTTCTCGTTTTCGCGCCAACAGTTCTAACCAACTACTGTCCGTACTTCTCATGTCTGTCTCCAATTCTCGGCGTAATGTGTTCTTTCATCTTCTTCTTTTTCCTTGGCCTTAAGGATTCCAACTGAGGGCTTGTCTCGTGACGCAGTTGGGTGGTTTCCTTAATTGTATTTTGTGCTTCCTTTGAGATGTTGACATCTTTATAATTTAGCTAACCACAAGAATAAAGAGAAGTGGTGGGAGTAAGAAGCCTTGTCTGACTCCGGTCTTCACTTGAAATGAGTCTGTGAGAGAGCCACCTTATGCACTATTTTGCACTATTTTAATCTATCATAAGAATTCCGTTTGATGACTATTTTTTCACCGGCACGCCGTAGTATCAATAAGCTAGATAATATTTCTTCAAATTCTAATAATCTATTGTATATTATCCAAGATTTTCATCAATTAAATAACTTCCACGATTAATTTCATCGCTTCAAATCATTACCATTGTTCAATGTTTGTTTTTTTTTTCCAAAAAAAATTTATAGATGCTACTCAATGTGTCAATATCACTGTTCCATCAGGTTATTTAGCTCATCCAATTGGTTATTTAATGTTACAATATCATTGTTTATTTTGTTTAGAACGTAATGAATTAGCTACATTACGTGCATTATTAAAATTAGCTGTAACACTTGCACAATCTCGTACAAATCGTCCTAGTCATCATCATCCTAATAAATCAACAGCTATATCGCCTCAACCAGTGACACCAACAAAAATGCCAAATTCTGATTTATTCATTAATCATAAATTCGGTCTATCTGTTGTTTTCCGTTGGCGTCCAGAAGTTTTACAAGTAAGTTTTGTAAATTTAAGAGTTGAAATGAAATTTTAGGGACAAAATATGCACATGCAATCTTTAAACATTTATTTGCGAGACAAGCAAATTCTTCACTGTCTTCTCTAATATCTCTTCTCTAGTCTTCAATACACTCTAATAGCTCCATGCGTTTTTAAACACCAGACACTTTTCGAAGTGACGACCAGTTGCATACTGCTTATATTCCACCTTGTGATTTGTACCCATCACACTTGGATTACAATATAATTCGACTGTTACACGTGTATCCATACATGTGTGTACATGTTCTTAATTAGTGAGAAAATATAAAGCATGACATTTTTGCCAACTCTTAATAAAATTTGTCTAACTTGATTGTATCAGGTGATTGTCAGTTTGCACGCTAAGTGGCTTGTACATTGCAGTTTATAATCAATCGATTAAACCAACACAAATTTAAATTTTATCGTGAACGAAAGAGATGCTTGAAAAGATAGATATGTTTTTGTTCGAAGTTCAGTCTTATGCATTAGGTAAATATTGAATTTCAATGGGATCATGAATCGATCAATGTTAGACTACCATCATAAAAACCTGAAAGTGCGCTGGACCAGTGGAGTTCAACCTAATTGGATGTTTGGTAAGTACACACCGAAGACAATTGGTAAGGTCGCGCAATATTGTGGATTGATTGAAGTTAGACATTAGCACCGTTGGATTCCGACTCTGTTGTCTAGAGTTTAAGCGTTCGTGCGCGAGACCGAAGATCCCGGATTGGTTTCTGCGTATGTGGATCATGAATGCTCACTGCTGATAAGCCGCTTACTAGGACAAAACGGTCATCCAGTGCTTCCAATTTTCTAACATTGGTCGATTTTAATGAAACTCAACAACCTCCACAATCCTATAATGCAAAATATTGAATTAGTTAGCATTATTTTTCTAAACCACTAATTATTGACGCTAAAATTGTAAAAATGTTTTGATGTGTAGTTAAGCTCTTTCAATGTCGGTAAAAGTATAAAATACTGATGACCTTAAGTGAACCAATGATATTTAAGATAGCACTTCACGTATCTTACGCGAAACTTAAAGCTTTGCGACAAATGGCTTGTGTGTTGCTGTTAATGAGGTAAGAATTGGCAATTCATGTTGCTTAAAATGCTTCAAATCAATGACAATTTCAACTATGAAACTGAAAAATGTGTTTAAAATTATGTTTACGCCGAATTGAAGATAGTGATCTCAAGGCAAAGTCGTATGATAAAGTACTTGTTATGATTCGCTGCGTTTTCAAGACTGTTTTATTAGGCTGGATTATTATGTCCTCTCCCCCCAATTCTTATTCCAAATCTCAACTGTAAATCTCTTAATTTTGTAAACAGAGCATTGCATCATAGTTAATGTCAGTCCGTAATGAAACCTAAAACCCCAATTTTAACTAACCGAACTCAGAACTGTTTCTTAACTCCCAATAACTAACCTTGAACTTTTAACGTTATAGCTGATGTCAGTTGGAAACGACAGCTCTAAAAATTGATAGCCCTGACTTTATCACACTAGCTGGACTCCTAATACGTAATCCTAACCTTTTTTTCTCTCATTACAAGGAATAATTCAACGTATGAATGTTAATTATTCAAATAAAAGCTATTCTGTCACCATTATTTCATTGCTTTATGCTGTTTCTTTTATGACTATGCAGTGTTTCCTGATTGGTCGATAGGCCACTCAAGGTCGGCAGTGTATTAGACTTTTACAGAAATGTAAATTATTATTTTTTCTTTATATTACTATAAACTAACATGAATTGTTTTTCTATTCTATTTGTTTTTAGGCTTTAGTTTTAGGAATTTCACGTTTACCACAATCTGCACCGGCTTTTGTCAATATTAATCGAAATACACATGTTACAGAAGGTTCTGTTGAATTGTCTTTAAATGACAACACTAACCAATCAGATTCTGATAATAATTCGTCGAATACATCATCATTAATTCGTAATAATTCAATGATATCAAATGTGATTTCTAACAATGAATTAGGAAATAATATAATGAATTCTACCAGTCAAAATATTAATTCAGAATCACATTCTAATACAACCGGTTCAATTGTTACTCGTGCTAATCTAGCTGGTCTACTTAGATCTAGTTTACCTTTAATTAATGATGTACAATTATTAGCTCTTGCACAAGTTGCATTACTTGTACCTGGACCAACTACTACTACTACTAACAGTAGTAGCAGTGGTAGTAGTAGTAGTAGTGGTACTAATTTAGGAACTGGCAGTAACAGTAGCAATGTATCATCTATGCATTGTTCATCATCTAACAATCATAATAATACTAATAATACTACAGATATTGGCAGTATCAATGAACCTGTTTCACCTGCACCTATATTAAGTGAACGTGAAAGACTTGTCAATACATTGGCTAGACATTGTAATATTACATCGATTAGTGGTGGTGGTGGCAATACTGCTGCTGCCATATCATCATCATCATCAACTGTGGATTCTAATTTATTATTTGAATCAAGTACACAACAATCCAGTAGTGGTAGTACAGTAGTCGGTTCAAGTGGAACTTATAAATCATCAAATCCACGTGTTTTAGCTGCTTTAGATGTTCTTCGTAAAGATATTGAAAAATGTCATGTGAGTTGTTGTTGTGGTTGTTATTTCACTTTTAAATTTCTTCACTATATATATCATACCATACAATTGATTATTAGATAGAGATGTTAACGTGTTTAATGATATTGTACACTTTTACGATTCGGCGCACTACTTATGCCTAAACAGCACTTGCTCTGACGTAATATAGCAGATAACGTGGAAGTGTAGTTTTAAAAAAAAAGTTAGAACGTTGATTGATACTTAATGAAATCTTGGCATAGATTCAAAATATGCGCTATACTTCTTGCCAATTTTGTGTTACATGTATAATTAAAAGATTGCTTGTTTGTCAGCCAATTTTTGAACAAAGTATATGAAAATCTGTTTTACTAGATGAATGCGAAAAGTGACTGGTAGAAGTATAGGACATTTAGTTTTTGACAATAGATGTCTTACATTTAGTAGAAATGCTGAGTAAATAATGTTAATGGTCGATATTGGGCAAATATAGGAAATTGGTTGACTGAAGTGAATAGGATTTGCATTGCATATGCTCAACTATTGATTACCTTGATTTCTGAATATTTGCTGGGATAGGAGTATGGCGCCCAAACTAAACTAGTTATGAAATATTTAACCGTTAGTCTAAAATTGTGTTGTTACATTCAGACTACCTGGTGGGGGTGCTCACAATTAGTAGTTTTCGATGATGGGCAATATGATTCAAAATAGTTCTCAATGGAATAGATCCATTCACTTTTTGTCTACCTTAAGATCCTGGTTTTTATCAACTGCTTTCAATTACATCCTTGACGCGGAAATGAGAGTGCTGTTTTTGTTAAGGAGTCCCGTACTAGAACAACTCTCTCTCTAATCAATACCCTAAGCGAGATTAATCTGTGAGAAATACAACCTACCTATCAAATCACTTACTGCCCACAAAACCCATTCATTTACAACCAAAGTTAATTTACCGATAAGGTTGATCTGTATAACTCTAAACTAAAGTTTCATTTTTTTTAAGTTCTAAAGTTCTAGTTAAAACGTAACGAGCAAACTCCATCGTGTTACTTGGGAATATTTTTTAAAATCTAAATAAACCTTGATAACTATTTGTTATCAGTATCCAACCTATATCAAGTAGGTTTTCCTACGAATGATAACGTATTAGTAAAACTATGTTTCAAGCTTATGAAAATTACAGAGAACTTTCATATTTATGTTGTATGTCTGCAGAGAACTATTGCTTAAAGCATTTAACAGTCACACTAAACTAGATAGAATGTTATAACGGAAGAAGCTGAGGTTATTCGCCATGTTTTCAATGTTCACGTAAATTTTGATACTTAGAACGTCCAGCTCTTGTTCTCTTCATCTTTGGACAAATGTTGCATATTGAAGTGTAATTCTCACTGATGATTTTATTACTACAGTTTGGAATTGTCGGCAACTGTATTATGTAAATGTATCCGGAGCCAAACATGCAGAAGAATAAACACAATTGTATTGAAAGTTAGGATTTGGAATGCAGAGCGGTTAAGCTGTTCTAACGTGGACGGTTTCTATTTATGAATTCAGTTACAACAGCTAATACTCAATAATTCTAGTTAACCGCTAACATAAGAAGGTAAACTTTAAGAAAAGCTTGATTTTCATGTTGAACAGCTCGAAATAATACAACTCACTATGTAAAGTAACGAAAGCATGAACTTAAGCGGAAGATTAGTTAACTGAACGTGGCGATAACTAGTCAGCAGGGACAAAGTTCATATCAAAAAATTAAACTAGGAGAAACGCAATTGCGTGTTCCGTTACTGGTATGACTGTAGCATTTTTGAAAAAAATTAAGTAATCCCATGATTTTGCATTCTTATCACATCCTTACATCATTCGTATGCTTCTTCGCTTAAATGGTTCATTTTCTTTTTGTTGTTCATAGAATTCACTTGCATCACCGTTAACACCGACAAATTTAGTTGGCATAAAAACTGGATCTAGTGGTTATAGTTCATCATCATCATCAGCAAATCTTGTAACAAATTTTACTGGTTTTCAAATGCCAGATTTATGGGTTGCTCCATCACCTCGTAGTCCTATATCAAGTAATAAATATTCACGTTTTGGTGTAGACTCATTACAATCATCGAGTGGTAGCGGTAGTTGTAGTAGTAATAGTAGTAGTATCAATAGTAGTACATCACTAACTGGTTCCAACTTATCATCATCATCATCATCATGTTACTCATCATCGTATGGTTTGCATTTGCCTATTGGAACACCTCTTACTAATCCAGGTTTAATGGGATCTACAACACCTCATTTAAGTAATCTACATATTGGACAAGGTCAAATGCCAAGTCTACGTAAACCATCAGCGCCTACTACTTCGACTGGTCAATTATCATCATCATCAAGTGAATTCCGTACGCCTCTATCGCCTAATCCTATTCATCATCATCATCAAAGGAATAAGTTTGGCCCTGATACATTTTATGCTTCATGTCCATCTCCGGCTGTACATCGATCGGGAGCTTCTCATGATAATAGTAATAATATGATTATTCCTAGATCTCCTTCACCACCAGCGTAATATTTTATGAGGACAATTTTTCCCCCTTAGCAGCTGTGTGTTCGCGCGTAAAGTTTTTTTTTTTGCAAATTCAAATTACTAACTAAACTTTGTATACAGCAGACAACGTATGATATGTGTATATATAGACTGTTGAACAGTTTTATTTCATTCAGTATTTTATATAATGTATATATATCTTTTTTCTGAAAGAAGAATAATATTCAATTTCAATGTATTATGAATAATCCTAATGCAGATTGTGTTTGAAACGTTAATATTGCCTGTTGAAGGTATTTGTTGAGTCCCTTAGGATCTCTCATGTATTATGAATCGACTGGAATAGAAAAGTTAATCGTTTGTATGTGATATGCGTACGTAATTGGGGACTATGATTTTTATGGAGGACCTAGAGACGATTTATTTGTTGACAATGAATGATAAAGTTATAATCATTAGGCTGTCGTTCAAACACTCCATTCCATCGACTTTATGGCTAATTTTCGCAATTGTAGTATTGAATCGATATGTCTAACAATAAAATATCTTCTCCTTTATAAAATATGTGAATTCATATGGACAAGTGTTAGTACAAGACTTGCCTTCATTTTAGTCCCGACAAACTTGTTATAACGGGAATTTCGGAATATTTTCCTCCCTCACAATAATATGATAAAATGATACTAGTCTGGATGACCGAGTTTATACTGCCACTGAATTAGATACTCGAACTGTAAGCAACACAGAGACTTGTTATATCAGATGCCTGATTCACAGGCAAAAATAGAGAACCAGAGTAACTGATAGACAATTACAAACAATCACAGTCAGTGATTCCAGAATAGAAATCATCAAGAAGGGATGTAATCACGTACTTAATTAATCAGTAGGTTGTGTCTGTTAGTCCATACTCAGTGATCAATCACATTTTATTTTTGCTACAACCCATAAAAACCTTAGTAAGTTTATTAATAATAAAGAAATGATGTATACGTTCTTCTGAAGGTAAATTATTCATTTGTTTCACTTGCGTCATTCATGGCATAGGCTGACTGAAGGACGAGTCTACTGCACAGCAGTCCACTCCTTCTTAATATATGGGTGTGGAACATAGCCAGTCAGAGTAGATATTCGTAAGTTGCTGGTTTTTGATCATAGAAGCAATGCTATCGATAGGAAACGTGGCAGATCCATAGCTAAAGTTGTGAAACTTTATCAGGTGAGGTGGTTGGGACATGTTTTGCGTATGCCTAACCACCGACTACCTCATCGAGCTATGTGGTGTAGGATTAGGTGAGAAGCTAGGAGCGGCCAAATCATGACTGAGTCATGGCTCAAAGTCGTTTGCACTAGCTCACGTGCTTCCATTTTTTGTGTTCTCTCAAATCGTAACCTGAATTCCTCATCACCTTTATTGTTTTCCTTTTGAGTTAATTCCACTAGATTCTACTTCTTGAATGATGTCGTCGAACCCCAATCCTGCGTTACTGCTAATACTTCTACTACTATGGGATTTGAATTGACAATTGCATCTCTGTGCTAATGTGGTATGGCAACCTGAACGTATGTACGTACGCACGAAATTCTACGTTGTAACTGAACGACTGACTGCATTCAGACTAACTAATAAGTGAAATTTGGCAGTGTCATTTTTTAGTGTCTAAAGTTTATCAGTACTGCATAGTTACATCATTTTAATTTTGAGAAGAGACTGTAGTTGTACAAAATTCAAAACATCAATCCATAATGGGAAGGATACCAGATTTGATTGGTGTATGGAATGTATGCGCTTTCTCGTTGGTGATTGACTAACGTGGTGCTATATGTCAACAGGTATGATTAAGGTACTAGGTTTTTGGTACGACAAACTCTATTTTTGAATACGATTCAACGAAAGGGAACTCGTATAGATTTTACGTGTTATAAAACGATACTTCAACGTTGGTAATTCACATGCTATTAGAGAAGATGTGACTTTCAAGATCACATGATATTCCATAAACAAACCAAAAATTGGGAATAAATAACTCTTCTAATAGGAAGTTGAAATGACTATGGGTCGTAGATTAATTGATGACAACCAATCAGTTGACAACAGGCTTTGTTGCGGAAATAAGAATTAGGTTATCCAGTAAAAGTATGCTTCAGGGACGAGTCCATCATAATCGAGAACTCGACATTCAATCGTCTGCGCAAAATTCAAATATGTATGACTTGCCGTAAAATCAGTGATCTATGCTGCTGAAATTACTGAATTATACCTGAAAACTATCTTTCGCTACAATGCAGTAAAAATGAGAGTTTGAGACGTACGAAGTGCTCAGTTGTTTCTTTAGAACGTGTATAACAAGTAACCTCTACTCACATTGTATGCTTGACTCTACATTACTGAATAATTCCGAATTGCCATCCAGCTAAGTTGACTTTTATGGGTATAATCCATAGTAAATCTTAAGGTGGGGTAGATTGGAGGTAGTCGATGCAAAACTCTGCTTGACTTAGACTTCATGTTACCTGTTACTGACAAGTTCGCTGTACATGTAGTCCGCATAAATGTAGCAAATAATTTGTTTAATCATTATGCAATCAGAAGATAATTTATTAGTAGGAATATTATTATATTTTAATCAGTTGATTATATTTCAAATGAAGCATCAGTAAAAACACATTATTACCACAAGGAAATATACTACTAACTAGTAATAAGTAGCATCGTTAAAAAATAAAGTTATTTCTTCGAAAGTACTCAATCTATAAAAGAAAACATTCTATCGTTTTAACAGAAATTTATATAAATTATATTTCAAGCCATTTTACATCATTAAGTTCTACATCGAATTTTAATTTCATAGAATATTGTATGAAATGAGTATTTTCTTGGTACATTTAATTTTTCTAAAAAAAAACATTATCTTCATCCTTATTCATTTAAAGCATATACTAATCTTTTCAATATCTCTTCTCATTAATCATCTAATTGACATAAAGCAGCTACACCACGATTAATCCAATGTTCTTGTGGTTGATTTGTTTTCATATCAACATATAATACGAAATTTGTTGAATGTCCTGTTGTGGATAGAACACCTCGTCGAGCAGATGTTTTGTAGACTGGACAAGTATAAGTTGATTCACGACTGATTTCATTCAACTTTTTTGGAATAAGCCAAATCTAAGGTATTTGTGTGTGTGTGTGTGTGTGTGAATAAAACAAGAAGAAAGTTTTATATACCATAATTTTTAATTTTTCATTAAATTTGAATAGCTAATTATTTCACCTTGAAATCATGAATGAATCATTGTTAGAGACTATGGAAGTACTGGATGGCCTTAGCGTCTAGGATTAGGACTCATCTGCAGTACGTATCCACGACACCAGCTACTAGCAGGATTCGAACCCAGGACCTTCATTTTCGCGCGCGAATGACTGACCTCTGACAACTGAGCCGTAACGGTTACATACGTCTTTATATTTATACATACTTAAAGCCTTGAATAAATTAATATATAATTGAATAAAGTAGATCATTCTTCTTGAGATAGATATCATTTATTGTGTCATTTATGAAGGGGTCAGTTACTTTTAATTAAATACCTGAAAGAAGTTAAATGATAAGCTTCAAGATTATTATTAGAGGAAATTTTGATAACTGAATATGAGTTAAGTTTATTATTGATGATAGTACGTTGTTTGTAAGCTGTTTGATTCAATTTGATATCTTTTTTGATATCTTCATCATCATCAATATCAGTACCTAATTCCAGGATCTACATAAATGGCATATTTTCTCTTACAGTTCTACTAAACCGTAAAAACTAATTAAATTTTTCAATGTTCGAAGATTTTATGTATTTGAAATTAAACCATTGACGTGCTTTGTATGCTAGATACTACATATCAATAAGTTGTGTCTACAGTCTCTAGTGAACCGATGCTCTTCATATAGAGCTTGCACACACAGATCATCATCAGTCAAGTTACTAGTAAGTTGTTAGTAATGAGACGGTAGCGCAAATCGATTATTGAGACGAAACTCATTTTATTATTTTAAGTTCTAACTAATTTCATATTTAAATAACTGGTTGAAAAGATCATATATAATAATACATCACAGTGAACAAAAGTTCTTTCCCGAATTTCTTAAGCTTTTAACTTTTAATGTATCATGGTATCTATACTTTTCTCCTGTTGTGTTGTAAATACTGTAAATATCTTTTTGTTATAATACTGTTCGTTAGTTTAAGTGTTGATTTGTTTTGAACGAAAAATTTATAATATTTCATTAACTAAGTGAATAATTTTTTTAAAAGTTCAGAATAACAACTGCTAGAATTCAATTGCTGAAGTATTCAAATATCTTTTGTATAAAAGGGTTGTGTACATTGTAAAGCTACTTTTTGTAAGATAATGAGTCGATCATCGTTAGACCACCTTTAGAAACCTGGGAGCACAGGACAGCCGTCTCTTCCTGGTATGGGACTCATCCACGACACCTGCCGCTCGCAAGATTTAAACCTCAGCCTTTCTGTCCTACGTGAGGACGCCTAATCTCTGGTCCGCTGAGTTGGCACCAATCTATGTTAATGTCTAACTTCGATCGATCCACGTTCTTGCTCAGCCTGTATTTAAAAATATCAGCTTGTGAAAACACTCTAACTATTGATTTAGTTGAATGGTTTTCTGAATATCATTCACTTATTCAGTATGGATTATATATATATATATATATATTACTTACAACTGGCATTGTATCAAATAATATTTTCGGTTTTGATTCACTTAAACAATCATCCAGTAAATCCCAACGTGCACCTTCCAAGTATAAACCTGTAATAAAAGCACCATCATTTGGTTTCATAAAATCACCAAATTGTCCAATTGGTCTTTTGGGTTTATCCAAATTACTATTGCTACTATTGTTATTGTTAACAGCTGCTGATGCACGCCTATTGCCTCCAATACATGATGATTGTCGTGAAAATTTCGGTATAGACGAGACATTTTCTAATAGACTAATAATATTCAAATGTTTCGATGTAATATGAAATGCAAAACCAAGTGTATCAATTGGTATTGTATATTTTCTTGCATAATTTTGTAATACACCAGTTAGAAAAGATTGTGTAAAATAGAAACCTGATATCCAAAACACCGGTGGTGTATCATGGGTTAACCAATCAGCGAAAAATTTCAATCTATGTTAATGGAGAATAATAAATAAGACAAAATTCAAATTAAAGAGCGACAAAAAAGAAAGAAATCGAACTAGAAAGCATAGAATAATAATAGTAATAATAATAATTTTGTGAATGAATAGTTTATACCATGGTTAGTAGACATGAGTAAATGAAGTGAATGTGACATATCTTGCACTTTAAGTGAATAAACTACTGACTACTTAGTTCGTAAACTAAGAAACAAGCTGTACTTCAAGTGTTTGGTAATCGACAGAAAGAGCAAAGATATTTTATAAGCAACCTTGAAATTCTAAAAGTTACAGTTAGTGACCGATTCAGTCATTGTTCAACTAGAATATGAAAATAAAATGATAACTTGGTTGAGAACATAAAATTTTCTAATACCTCGGTTATGCTTAACAATTGATATGCTTGAGCTCTTATGAGTTCATCTTAGTCAGTAAGCGAGAGATAAAACAAATGATTCATTGACATGATAGGCTACTCTAATCCGAGCGTCCCAAGACTCCACTAACGGTATCGAAACGTCTTGATATGGCGTAGAGAGTGTATTCTACCAGCACTTGGAAAATATGAGGTCTTGTACAGAAGAAGAAGAAGAGGAGCATAAAACTTGATAATGATTATTTATACAGTTAGGTCGACCGTGAATACTAACCAATAGGAAACAACATTTAAAAGTATGTGAACTTGATTTTTTAGGAATCGACCAATATAATTAGATTCAAAAAATAATTTCTCAAGGATATTTAATGAATATCCTAACAACCTCAAAATATCTACTTCGATTTCCAAGCATCCAAGTCACATTCACGTACTTTTGAAATCAATTTGTCTTTTGAAAATTCAATTATTTACCATTTTCGTAATTTACTATCCATATACATAGTGATATACCTACCTAGTTGTAATGGTTGAATGCATAATTATAAGTATTAGCTTACATTTGCACTACGAGATATTCTTCTAAATATTAATGCATGAATATAAGTGATAAAGGATATTGTAACTTAAATTTTTAATCGGTAATTTAAAAATCGTAACATTGAAGACTATATAGATCAATACATTCAAAACGTTCATGAATTGATGTCAAGCCTCAGTTATTGAGTCATTTAGCTTTTGAACAGTGTTAAGCAACTCAGACTATATGTGCCTGTTCTGTAATTTGTTACTGCAGTAATAAATATTCCTATTGTTTTCATAGGTATTTGTGAGTTTCAATTCTTGCTTATATACCTTGTCTTGATATGTCTATTCTTGTCACTCATTATGTTGTTCAGCGTATTTATCACTCTATGTAAAATCTATTTTGAATTATATTAACGCCTGTATAGTGTTGGCACAATTGCGCTTCACGACCTGCATCTCTCACTGTCGATCTGAGACAGTGAATACACGAAATATATGTATTCGAAATTCATTTCCTAAGCGATTTACTCCTTTATAGGCTACTGTTATTTAAGTCCATAATTGTATACGATGGGTAGGCAGCATGAACGATTGGAAGGGAGTCAGATCTCTGGTCACTAAAATGTGAAGATCAGTGGGTCTATAGATCCACTTTGCATAAGTTGGAAATGAGCAGTTAGAGTAGTGATTATTTTTATGGAAATGATTAATACTGAAGTATTTGGTTATAAACACAAAGACCAAATCTCGATAAGGATTCATTTTAATTCTTAATAAACCAGCTCAGTGAATATGCATGAATAAATTTAAACATCATACTATAAGTTTTTGTTCTTCTCCTCCTGCTTATCAAATGAAAAAAAACATTGAATATTGAACGGTTCAAAAAAAACAAACAAACACAAATAAACATGAGTAAATAAATTAAGATTACCTATATAATAAATCTTGTATATAACTTCCTAAAGATTTCAATGATGGATATGATTTAGCTGCCCAAACACTTGGTAATTTTCCAACTAACATTGAATTGAATACATCCTCTAAATCAGCTGACATAACAACTAAACCTTTAATAGCTTTTTGTAAATCTATTAATGTTGAACGTATAACACTAGTTAAACGATTGAATCGTATTAATTCTTGTCTAAGTACAGTATTCATTGATTCTTCATATCTGACAGGATAATTCTCAATTACCTAACAGTATGATACACATAAAAGAAATGCAAATATGTAATTAATTACATAAGAAGATTTAATGCTATTATTGGATATTAAAATTTATCTATTTACTTATTAAATGCATGTATGAAGTTTTGTACAAAGATGAATAGTGTGTATACAGACTGTAGAGTCTCAATATCAAGAATTTTAAAGAGGATTGATTATCTTAGGACTACTTTGCTTCATGATCTCTATTAAAGACCCGTTAGATAATATCAGTACAGCGGTACTAATGCAGAGATCCATAGGTCCAAAGGATGCGAAAAAGAATAATGCGAACTTCAAAAGGATCTTGTAACAAGAGAGTGATGGACAAGAGACAACCAATCAACCAAGATGTTGTATGATGAGCTTTTAGCCCCATAAGACAAACAAAACTTACGTATTCTCGGAAATGTCGTATCAGAGCGCTAAATCTAGCTAGTACTTACAGAGAGTTTGGACATCAGCTCAAGCTTCATAAGTGATGCTAGGAGGGCAGTTGTGACGTCTCAATTTATGAGAAGATAAGTTAGTGGAATCGCCCTAGAGTTGTCCATGGGCGTCACAATGAATTCCAAATGATGTTACACTCTCTCCTGCTTCAAAAAGACCTAAATCTTTTAAACCAAGTACGGAGAACGGCAACTAAGTGAGCAATAGGACTAAATCATAAGTCTCTCAAAGATAGAGTGTGTGTGAAGTTACCTGATCTATAGAATCTCACTAAAACCTCCTCATCACGCCCTTAAACGTTGACTCTTAGAGGATCGCATCTCAAGCGGCAAAATATGATATGCGCTCTCACTTTTTCCTTGAATAGTTGATAGTACTTAGTGGTATCCTCCTTGGAGTAGCACTCACTGAGATGCCAATAAACATTAATGAACATCAGATAGTTGTTTTGTTTTTGAACGAAACTCTGTTTCAGCATACACATAAAACGTCTCAACAGATCAGATAGAACTATAACATAAAGGTCTTTTAATCGATTTGAAATCTAAAGATATCGCTTCGACCAGCAAACCTGATAATCCTGATTGGTGAGGTGATGAGCAAATATTGGTGCGGAATCCCAGGCTGAGATGAAACAATTTCCCTCTGGTATCGAGTGGTATTGAAATAAAGACCAATCCTTTGGAAATATCACTCACAAATCAAAATAATATCTACAAAATTTGTCAGCTGGGATATAGACAAAGTTAAATCTGTTTCTTGCATTACAGCTTTATCTTTCCTAAGTGAACCGTGGGTTAGAACAAACCAGATTCCAGCTAAGGAAGAAATCAGGAATAAGAGCTGGAAGTGGATAGGACACACATCGAGTATGTGTGGTAAGTGTTCTGGTCTAACATTTTTTTACACACTTTAAGGAGACATTTTATCTTTGACAGGACTGTTTTGGACAGCTCAGTATTGGGAGTCTGTAAGTTCATAACGCTCTGTCTTTATTTTGCCGAACAGTATAGTGTTTCGATTTCAGGATTTCATCCGTGATGTTGATGTCACGAAGCAAGTTAGACTTACTATTTGTTACTAAAAAGAAATCCGGTAGCTAAGTTTGATTATTTCGAGGTTTTGTCATAACAAAACTACTTCAGCTGAAAACCACTGAGAGTCAAAAACGATTGAAAACGACAGAACACATGATTAAACCCAGGACTTTATGTCATCATAATGAATAGATTATCTCTAGTAATGATACGAGTATCACGGAATGCCATCAACTTATAGCTGTCTTATTTCCATAATTTTACAACAGTTGACTTTAGACTGTACTGAAAACTACTTTTAAAATTTGCTGTAAATCCACAGAAAGACACTTACACCAAAAAATTGTATGATCGTCAGGTTAATGAGAAGCCGTTTAGTCACCTATCTTTAGGTTTAAGTCTTAGAGTTAATACAAACTGAAGTCCGTTCAAAAATTTGTTACTGATATTAATTTATTATAAATGCTTGTTTTGTTAAAATTTACTCCAAACAGTCAAATATTTCAAATTATTTTCAAATCAACAGAATTCCAAGTTTTACACACGTGGATTCATACACATCAATAAACGAAACACCGCCAAGAACAATGTAAACTTAAGATACCTGATTTTAGATTCTGACTAAAATGACTAAAATCACCTCTATTTGTGACTCATATGCGCCAGTCAGGGTGAAAATTCAACGAAATAATACATTTTGAATGTTAGGTTGTCAACAAGCGTGGGCGTTATGAATAAAATAAGGTCAGAACAAAGTGCTATCCAATGAAAATGAAGATGATATGATGAATGCCAATCAATTTACAAGATCTATTATTCAACCAATAGAATTCTTTATGTTTATCTTTTTTTTCAGTTTATTTTCACTCATGTTAAGAACTACAATTGATCTGTCCTTCGGTATGTATGCATCCTAATCTGGTTGCCTTGATACTGTCATTAAGTTACAAATATTTTGAGCTGAGTTGAATTGAGGATAGAACTAGAAGTTAGGACATGTGTCTCGTCCTATTTGGGATTCCTCATCTAGTTGTATCTGCACCCATAGTGTACATGTTGATGAGGTTTAAAGAGAAGGTACTGAAATCGATTCAAGTGTGCAAATATCAATGCTTATCTAAATACATCAATCTAACAAGTCTCGAATAGAAACATAATGCGAATCCTGAATTATACTACTACTGCTATTACTACTACTAGCCATTATCCGATATAGATTATATTGAAAAGCAGATCAATAATACTTATTTAAACTTACCTCTTTTAGATTGAAATCTGGTGGAAGTTTCGACAAAATATCGGATGCTAATTCTTGTACAGCTGATTCTGGTGATTTACCAGCTGTATCTTTTTGTCTTGGTAATGTTAATAAAATTCCAGAAAATAACTTTTACAGTATGAAAGTGAACAAATAAGAGAAGAAGAAGAGAGAATGTAGGCAACTGTATTTCAATTTATTTATTCTTTTTTAGATGGATAAATCACTAATCATAAATTAAAATCATGAATGAATCATTGTTTGAACACCATTAGAAACTTGGAAGCATTGGATTGATTGGGTAGATGAGCTATCCTGTTATTGTGTCATTGATTTACATTCCAGTCGCATCTTACTCAGTGCAAGCTTAGCAAATGTACAAGGTTTAGGAGTAATTTATGAAACTTTCAAAATAAATCAAAGCAGTTCCAGCACAGAAATTAGTCTTTCACATGATGTCTTATTCAATGAGCTTTCTATTATAACAGGACTAATATCAATGGACTGGAAGTTTTTGAAATTAACTATCGGGTTATTATCATATTCATACTATATGTTTACTGTATGATTAGTAGATAACTGTAAGGTTTTATATCTATATTCCCTTTCTTATTGTAATATTTTACGGGACCTGTTGGCTGTTATGATACGTTGTACAATTCTCTAAATACTCCTAGTTAATTCACTCCATTGTCTATCGCTTATGATATGATTCTGTTTTAACTATGGTTTTTTATTTGATGCGTTCTTTGGTCAATCATTTCGAGGGTAATATAATGCTGTAGGCATTTCGAGTCATGAATGAATTGAGAGAATCTTACAAATAAAAACATTTGGTAGGTCAGTCAGAAATTACCAAATGTTAAGTCCAGTGATTGATGCAGAACTAGGTTTCGTTTGAAACGGATGAAAAACTAACCACTGAGTCATATATGTACAAACATGTACACGAGAGTGCAAATCAGTTAACCCGCAAATCACTAAAACTACGATTTCATGAAAGTTTACAGAAAATCAACGCGAAACTAGTAAGTGTGAGGATCTATTTACGCTTCAATAACAATTTGTATCAAAGTGAGTAAATACGGAACACAGTTTTCGGTATTCATGTAGTAACACTTAGAACACTGACATATCCTTCGTCAATTTAAAATACTTAGAAACCTATATATAAAAGTACCCTCCTGTATATCATGATAAGAATGCTACTTTGAAATTATTTCGTCAGACTGAAATAGCTCAACTGTATTACAAAGTTTCTCACAATCTATGTCACCTAAATTTTGTTCGACTATCAAATCTTCCAATCTAGTTATTGGTTTGTAATAGGTACTAAAATTTCTGTTTCAAATTTCAATTCATTTACTGTATGGTCTAAAGACTTCCATTGGTTAACTTAGCCTGTTGTTGAACCAATCAGAGCAAAGCACCGAACAAGTTTTTTGAACAATAATTAAAAATGTCTAAAATATCAGTCTTTATTTGCTGTCTGACTAGTATGATCAACAATCCTAACCCATGATGTGATAAGTTTTAACAGTGTATATAAGGTTTTCAAGAAGAAGAAGAATAACTCTACTGCTTTTTATATTCCATTGTTTTTTATTGATTAATAAAATAAAAGAGTAAACATTGATTTTACTACAATCATTACTTGAAATGTTTCTTGATTATCTTTAGTGATATCAGCATTATCATGAAGTCCATAAACTTCTGGCATTGGATTTAATGGCAATGAACGTATATAATCAATAAATTGTTGAACTGTACCATCCTCAGGACAATAGTAAATACCAGATGGAGAAAATCTAAAATATATATATTCAAAGCAATAAGAACGCATAATATATATTATGGGTTACGATTATTGATATAACTTATATAACCCTTGGAATAGAACAAGTTAAATAAATTAGGACTCCAGTCTGGAAATTGGCTACTCCACCATAATCAGAACTTAAGTGATAACAACATGAAAAAAGGATCGTCACTTTAGAAAAGTGTGAAATTTATTTAATTTTTGCATTATCCAAAAGTGCCAGAATTCAATATTTCTGCTAATTTAACATTGTACATAGAACTTAGAGTTAGTTGAGAATTTAAAAGTATTTGGAGGTTATTCAGTTCTATTTGACAATGTTTTATAATTATTCACTTAAGTATTATCGATTAAAGTAATAATTTACAACTACTATGTAACAATGAAATGGCGTTTTTAGTGTGTACATTTCACCTAAACCATCTATCTCTTAATGACATTTTGTGATTTGACTTCTTGAACTTATGAAATACATTCTTATTTGGTTAAATTAAACTAAACTAAGGAACTCAAAAATAAACACATTTCATCCTATTTAGAACTCATCAGCTGAATGCAAGTGCATCACAGAGTTGATACTGACCCTGTGACTTGAAGCCAGTGTCGTGAATGCGTACTGCTGACCAGTCTAACTCATACCAGGATGAAACGACCATACACTGCTTCCAGGTTTCTAATAGTGGTCTCCGATTGATCAATTCATGATTTCAATAAAATATCTTTATGTTAATGATGTGTGCTAGTGAAAGGAAAGTGTAATTGGTCACTGAGTATGGACAAACAGGCACTTAACCTAATAACTAATAAATATGTGATTTCATTTCCTAGCTTTGATTTCTACACTGGATTCACCACTCAATCTGACTGCTTGTAAGTGTGTGTGAATCAGGTATCTGATATGACGTGCTCAAATCTCCGTGTGGCATAACGTCCAAGTATCCGATTCAGTCGTAGTATACTCGGTCGCCCACTTAGTCTCTGTGTGAACCACTTGTTATAAAAGTTTAATACTTCAGCTATTTATTTGAAATAAAATAGTTACTAATCTCTTCTGAAATAGTTTATCAAGTCAAGAAGAAATTAAATTCCACTATGACCAATATAAACTCTTCCTGGAACCCTTTTGGGGTTACTGCTGTTCCCTAACTCGGATAACGTAGAAGAGTCCGGCATTGGTTAAGCAACTCTAACCTCTAGAAAACTAACTCGCTAAAAAGAATCACTAGCCAGAAAATGCTGGTCGGCAGCAGGCTTATGCTTCAATAAAAGTGAAGATGCTTAAAAATAAGCAATCAATATATAATTGAATAACACATACTTGTAATTTTCTTCTTCAATAATTCTTTTATTATAAAATATACCCAATAATGAAAGTAATAATCGTCTATCTTTATCATCAGTTACACGTCCACCATAATTACATTCACCAGTTAGATAAGTTAATGCTTCAAACGGGATTTCATCATACTGATCTAAAAACATCTAAATTTTGGAATTTTTATTCAAAAAATAAAAAATAAAAAGTCAATAATTAATGTTAAGGAGATTGTGCCAAGTGGTGGATTTCACAATCTGCATCATGAACTGAATTTAGATAATCACTGAGAACTGGAAAGTTGAAGTTCCTGGATTTTCTATATCTGGAGGAGTTTACTTTCTAGGACAAAATCTTTGTTCATTGCTTCTGAGTTTTATAGTGGTTTTGCTGCTAGCTTAGGTTAGTTAATTATATAGACTTAGAATTCTCCCCGTCGAAATGCAAAATCTTGCTTCAAGATTGGGGTGCATCGGCACCTGAACTAGTGATAGGAAGTGAAGTAGTCGAGCGTGTAGACCGCTTCACTTATCTCAGCAGTCTCATCAGTGCTGATGGTCAGGTGACTGACGAAATCTCAGCACAGATACAGAAGGCTCGATTGGCTTTTGCCAACCTGCGTCACTTATGGCGTAGGCGAGATATCCGTTTGCTAACCAAATGACGAGTGTACTGTGCAGTAGTTTGCTCCGTATTACTTTATGGCTGTAAAACATGGCCAGTGAGAGTAGAAGATATTCGTAGGTTACTGGTTTTCGATCATAGGTGTCTTCGAAACATTGCTCGTATATCGCGGGACAACAGAGTAAGCAATGCTGTCGTTAGGAAACGAGTACTAGGTAGGAATGGCAGATCAGTAGATGAAGCGGTGAAACTTCATCAGTTGAGGTGATTGGGACATGTTCTGCGTATGCCTAACCACTGACTGCCCCGACGAGCTTTGTTTTGTAGTGTAGGAATAGGTTGGAAGAAAGTTAGGGGCGGCCAAACCAAAACATGGCATAAATCCATGAAGTCATTGACAAGTGGACTGAGTCATGTTGGTAGTTGTCGACTACCTGGTTGGGGTCCGCGAGATGATAATAATCGATGGTTAGAGACCTTGAATGACATGGCTCAAAATCGTTCGCAATGGCGCCGGTGCATTTATTCTTTGTGTTCTCTCAAATCCTAATCTTCTGGATTCTTCAACACCTCTAGTTTTGACTTTCTAAACTTATCTCACTGAATCATACTTCTTGAATAATATCTTCTAATCCTAACCTCTCCGATTACTGCTAATACCTTAACTACCTCTTCTACTATTGGATTTGAATTGACAGTTCTATCTCTGTGCTGATGTGGTATGGCAACATGAACTGATGTACTTACGTACGAAGTTTTACGTTGCATCTGATTGACTGAATGACTGACTGATAGACTTAGAAATTAATTATGAATAGAAATATATACTCTTATAACTATGAAATAAATACATAGAATAACAGTAAAATGACTAATTCAGTTTTAACTGATCAATATATTTATTCTGTTTGGTCACTGAGTAGTACTGACTTCTGTGTTTGTCAAGAGATCTTAAGTGCTGGTCAAAAAATATCCCAAACATCTTTTAATGTGATCAGTACATGAAGTGACCAAACACGGTGTATAGATTATGTATCGATGGAAGATGATGATAAGAAGTAAACTACAAGAAGTCTAAATGAAACTAGACGTTTTTTGAATGTCCGTCAGTAAGATGTACTCAATAGTCTGAAAAGAATTAATAGTGAACGAACTATTTTGAATTCGCAAAATTCATACAGCAAAACAGTATAAATCTTAATTGAACTGCAAGAATAGTATCTTATCTACTTAATCAAAGTTTTCTGAATTTTATATTTCAAAGTTTAATTATGATCAGTATGTTTAATAACTTTTGTCTAACAAACTAAAATTAATATATTAGATTTTGTAAACTGATTGTTAGAAAGTTTGAAACTTATAAACCTTTTTTAACTTTTTGTGCTAATCAACAGTACCAAATCTCTATCGTTGAGGTGATTCGATTGTACCATGGAGTATCACCAACCAAAACATGATCAAGAATCCATTTCTGTTAGTGTGAACGACTGTCAGTGATTAGTGTTATGCCTTAACACCGACCAGTACTTACAAACGATCTGTGAACAACCAGTACGGAACAAGAACAAGCGAATCGATACTACATGCCTAATATAGGAAGAAGATAAGTGCAAGATGCAAAACCAAACAGTATCACGCCAATCAATGGAAAATAACAACTATACTTGGATGAGCCAAAAGTGACTGTGTTATGCTCGTCAAGTGATATACTTGAACTATTACGAGTTCATCGTAGTCGGTAAGCGAGAGATAAGACAAATGATCCATTGACATGATAGGCTACTCTAATCCGAGCGTCCCAAGACCCCACTAACGGTATCAAAACGTCTTGATATGGCGTAGAGAGTGTATCCTACAATCACCCAGAAAATATGAGGTGTTGTACATAAGGAGAAGAGGAGCATAAAACTGCATACAACGCATATTTATACAGTTAGGTCGACCGTGAATACTCACCAACAGGAAACAACATTTAAGAGTATGTGACTTGATAGTTTAGGACAACCTTAACTATTGACCAATAGGAATCGACCAATAGAATTAGACTCAAAAAATAGTTTCTTTAGGATATTTGATGAAAATTCTAACAGACTGTGAGGAAGAGAGACCGTAAAATAAAATTTAAAAAAACTGGCGATAAAATACGAATAGTAAGTCGTGTACTCTTAACCTATCGATCATAGAATATACATTTTTTGTTTGTTTAAAATGCAACAATTCAACTAATGTCACTCCGTGACAAAAATCATCTTTTAAAAAAATATAGACTATAAAAAAAGGGTGTTAAATGTTATCTCTTCTTTAGTCTAACCTTCATTTGTCGAACACTAATACGTAGATCTGATTCATTAAATTCATATGGAACATTCCAACCAAGTGGACCAAATTTACGTCGTTCTTGTACTAATGCATGAAAGAAGCATAATCCAAACAACATTTTATGCAGTATAGGATTCTACAACAAAGAAATTTAATAAACTATTCTCAGAAATTTCGATAAAACAATAAAGAAATAGCAAAGAATAAATACTTCAGAATGAAAAGATGTATGCTCTGTAAATAAATCATTTAAGTCAGGAAATACAAAACTACCAAACAGCATCGAGTATTCAGCTTCTACTCCATTTGGGCAACTGAATACTCTCTCACTGGGTCTCTTAGCAAAAGCAAACTTTTATTCAGGTCCGTACTTAATTACAAAAATAGAACCATAAGGACTACATGTTTTTAATATCATATTATGGTGATCTGTTGAACAAATAAAAAAAACCTGTGCTATGTGAACAAATAACTACGTGAATGGATTATTGATTGTAAAAATGCATTTGTTTACAACAACACTTTAAGTATGCAATGTATTTAATATGATAAACAGAAGTACACTTTCATTGAAATAATGAATCGATCAATGTTAGACCACTATCAGGAAACTGTAAGCACTGAACGGCCCTTTCGTCTTAGTATGCGACTTCTCTGCAGTGTGCATCCTCCACTCCGTAAGCGCGAGTCGAACCCAGTACTTTTGGTCTCGCATGCGAACGCTAAACCTCTAGACCACTAAGCCGAAATCTAACAATTTTGTTGTCTAACTACAACTAATTAGCGGTGTTGCTCAACTTTATCCATTTTCTTCAGTAGGTAATTAACAAACATCCGACACAGTTGAACTCCGCTGGTTGCGGCTTCCCACTAGAACTCTGAGAATCCATTCGCAAAGCCAGTCACTAATGAGCGTATGATAACCTTTGGGTGCTGGAGGTTAAGCGTTCATAAGTGAAACTGTAAGTCCTGGGTTCGATTCACGCTTACAGGATCGTGGATATGTACTGTTGAGGAGTCATATACTAGGACGAAACAACCATCCAGCGCCTCCAGATTTCTTATGGTGTTCTAACATTAATCGATTCATTATTTTACTGAATAAGTGTTCGTCTTTTAAAATTTGATTAGTTGTTCTGTGAATGTTGAAAACATTACTTTCTTCATTCAAAAAGTATTGTTGAGGAGGTCAGAATAAAACTACAAATCATGGCTGTGATAGAAAACGGATCTAACCAATCGTTTTTCTCTGCATAATTCAGATTTTAACTTATGAATAAATTAGAACTTATCCAGTCTATAGCGAATTAAATTGTACAGCTCTTGAGATAGTAAACTGGACAGAACTGGAAAGGGAAGTTCAGGACAGAGTAGGTTGGAGAAAACTAGTCAGTGGCCTATGCTCCATTGGTGATAACACAGGCGTAAGTTGAGGTGTTGGAGAAAATTTGTAACTCAGAGGATGAACTGTGAACTTTTGATCTATAGCGATTAGTAACACGATGTATTTGGATGGTTTATATCCTATCTTCTAGACAAACTTCAGCAACTCAGCATGTGACTAATGAGTCGCTTTAACCATCTTATTAAATCTGTTCTTTCCATATAAAAATTGTAACCTTCAGAATTCATACGTCTTATAATCATGTCCTTGTAATTCTGCACATATATGCCTTGCATGTATTCTGTTATTCATTATTTTATCTATTGCCTGTCTCATTTTTGCACTACGTATTATCTACTTTCAGGTGTACTCACTTTTCTAATGGAAAGTAAGAAGCTGGCATTCCTAACTTCACCTACTTGCTTCGTTATCCTGCTGTTCATTTTTAATATCTATTTGCTTAAATGACTGAATGTAATAAACTCATTCAATAGAATCCATATTCGGCTGCTTATTACAGCCGTTGCACAAATGGAGTTAGCCTAAGTATGAAACATACAGAATTAAATGGAAGATTTACACAGCATATTTAAAATTCGTTCAAATCGCAGCTATAACGGATCACTAAAGGTTCATTAATTGAAAGCTGACGAAAGCTTAATTACTAGCTAAGGTCAGACAAAGAATAATAGACATTTTCACATCACATCATATTCGTTCGTTAATTACAAATAATTAAAGACTACCAAAGCAGTTGTTGAATTTTGTCTAGTTTGATTTTATTAAAAATGTCAATTGTCAACTTACTTTTGTACAACCATTATAAAATATTGGATCTGATATAGGATCATTTAAATAGGAACGTAATAAATTTGATCGTAAACCCTTTGGCGGTTCATTTGTCATTTTAACACCTTCGAATTATATGAGAAAGAAAAAGGTGATGAATAGAGATGATCATGTTTAATTATTTTTATGAAAAACTTGATAGTTCAATAAGAAAATTTTATTAAAAAATCACACTAAATAGGAATAATTTTTGTAGCTTGTTCAGTGAAACAAGCGTAAAAGAACAATCACTAGAAAACCTCTATTTTGGGAGTTATTACTTGCTTACTTACTTACTTACGCCCATTACCCCTCATGGAACATAGGCCACCGACCAGGATACCCCAACCTACTTCGTCGTCAACTCGCCTTTTCAGTTCTACCCACATGCTATTCATTCTTTTCATGTCTGACTCCGATTCTTGGCGTAATTTATTCCTTAGTCAATTTCTTTCCCTTTGGAATTTACTACTCCAAGTTAGGGCTTTCCTTCTGACGCAGTTTAATGATTTCTGAAATGTATATTCTATCCACCTGCAGTACTTTGTACTAATTTCTTCCTCAATTGGAATCTGGCTTGTTCTCTCCCACAGTAAGTTATTACTGATGGAATCTGGCCAAAGGATGAGGACTATTTTACACAGACAACTGTCAATAAACACCTGTATTTTTTGGATGATGGTTTTTGTAGTTCTCCAAGTTTCATTTCCATACGATAGAACTGTTTTGATGTTACTATTGAAAATTGTGACCTTGGTGTTGGATTTTAGGCAGCATATATATACTCCAGTGTCAATAAAAAGTTTTTGGATATAATATAATTGAAACAAGCAAGAATTACGCTTCATTTTTAAATTTTGAATTCGTAGGTTGATAAATGTCTATTAACATTCAAATAATACGAACAGTTTCATCATTTATGTTTTTATTTCGTAGACAAGTTTATTATTCTATGTAAAGAAAATAATGTTTAGGTAATTCATTTGTCAATTGTTGTCCCTCTCATTTCCATTTATTTACTGTAATGATTTGTTTAATTGAATATTCAGGAGTGTTAGACATTCTTTCGAATTATAATCAGTTATCGCCACACATGTAAAGGAAAGCATATGATATTTCTAATGTTATAATAGTAATATTCTTATGAAAAAATATGATCTCATTGCCACATTTTAATTTCATTTAAACTTAATTATAAATTATCTGTCATTCCCACTAATAACTTTGATAACCCTAATAAAGAAATGCATTTCTATTTAAATGCATATGTTCAAACATTTTACTGCATTTTTTGGTAGAATAAAAGTCATTCAGTCAGTCAGTTGCAACGTAGAACTTCGTACGTAAGTACATCAGTTCATGTTGCCATACCACATTAGCACGGAGACGCAACTGTCAATTCAAATCCCATAGTGATAAAGATAGTAGAGGTATTAATGGTAATGAAGAAGACTAGGGTTCGAAGATATTATTCAAGAAGTATAATTCAGTGAGATAAGGTTAGAAAGACAAAGGTAGAGGTGCTGATGATTCCAGAAGATTAGGATTTGAGAGAGCACAACGAATGGATGCACTTGCGCCATTGCAAGAAGCGAAATGTTTTAAAAAATGCAAAATAACTACCGGTACATAGGACTAGAATGCGTTAAAATAAATCTTATAGAGTATTGTATGGAATTCCATACAATAATATCAAATGGAATCAGCAGCAATTTAACACTTTTCATTATCTACTAGTTTACATTATATAATTGGACATTGAATATTTTGTTTTGTTCAATTAAATAAAATAAAATAAGATCAACTTACCATTTTCTAATATGGTAACAGGAAAATCAGGTGAAGGATAACTAGTTAACCATAAACGAAAATTAACATTCACATTTTCTGGTGTAATTGTTTCTTCAAATATTTTCTCTAATGATTTCATCCAACTAACAGCTAAATGACAATTTTGTAATACAACCCATGTACCATTTTTAATAGCTTGATAAATCATATTTGCTGCTATTGGACCTTGACCTTGACCAAGTGATATTGTTTGTATACGATCATTAGTATATCCTAAATCAATGCCGAATTTAATTAAAGCATTCATTGGATCAGCACCAGGTGATAAGATAAATATTAATGGTGAACAACAATTGGAATCAGCAAATGAACCAGATAAATCAAATGTTGGCGGTTCAATAAATTGTTGACCAAGATTTTGTACAATAAAATCCTAATTTAGAATAATTTTTTTTAATGGAAAAAAAAACAATAACAATTTCAATAATTCACATAATATGAATATGTAGAGTAAAGGTATTTGTAAACTTATAAGCAAGATTCAATAGTTTTGTTGATCAATTGTCACAAATATGGATTTGGAATTATATATCTTTCTAATTTTTTTTACAAAATAATTACAAACCCTAATCGAATCTATTATCAACTCTGTTATCGCCACTTGAGCATGCGCCGCCTATCAGCATTCTCCAACCTACACTGTCCTGGAACTGCCTTTCTAGTTCTATCCAGCTGTTCTTCATTCTTCTCATGTCTGTCTCCATTTTTCGGCATAATGTGTTCTCTGGTCTTCCTATTTTCCTTGGTCCTTGAGGGTTCCAAGTGCGGGATTGTCTTGTGATGCATTTGGTTGCTTTCCCCCATGTATGTTGGATTCACTTCCAGTGCCTCTTCCTGATTCCTTTCCCCACTAGAACCTGGTTTGTTCTCTCCCACAGTGGGTTGTTGCCGACGGATCCGAAGTATTTAATAAACACTTTTATTTTCAGGATGATGGCCTTTGTAGTTCTCAAAGTTTCCGCCTCATGCGGTAGAACTGTCTTGATATTTGTATTGAAAAGTATGACTTTGGTGTTGGTTGATATTTGTTTTGAGTTCCAGATGTTCTTCAATTGTTGAAATTTTGTCCTTGCTTTGTGAATCCGTGCCATTACCAACTCTGTAGTTGACATTTTTCAGAGTTGCTACAAAGAAAGCTGAGGTATTGATGTTATTGGTCTTGTTTAATTGTGCTTAGATTTGGTTTTCTGACGCTGGCATACATATCGTAGTTCTGTTCGTGATCATTATGTCTGGAATTTACCAGTCGTGATTGGAATTCGGAGTTGGTGAGAATATCTAAAGAAAGTATGGATGAGAATTATTCCTATTATTGTTATTTAGATGGTTGTAATCTTTTATTGTGCCAGTGTTGTTCTACTAGTGAATAAAGGTTTTTTTGTCACGGTTTGTTCATTGGTCTTAATGTAATTTAATGAATAATCGTTTTTCATGCACAACTGAACTCATTATCAACCTACAACTTAAAGCTTAGACTTCTATTTAGTTGGTTTTTTCTGTATAAACAGAACAGAATTTCGAAAAAATAAAACTTTTCTTGGTTATTTGTTTTTGTTCAAATCGTGAATCGATCAATTTTAGACCAACATTAGAAAACTGGAAGCACTAGACGGCCTTCGCATCCGGGTATGGGACTCATTATCATCACCCACGACTCTTGCTACTTGCAGGATTCAATCCTAGGACCTTTGGTTTTGTGCGCGAACGCCTAAACCTCAGACCACTAACCCAGCAAGACCGAGGACGATTCGAAATCTTTACCAAGATATATTTATAATTTCAAAGTAGCACATATGAATATTCCAAAACTTGAAGTTTTATATCAGGCATGTACGGTTCCATTTCGTACTTTTTAGGGTTTTCAATCAAATTTGTTACTCTGACTTGTCCTTACTATTTTAGACTTCAATTATCCAGCAATGATATGAACCTTACTGACAACTTAAACACATATCTATGATTAAAAATATGCAAACTGCCTAAATCTTCCATCCACTGTGGTCATATTAGAACATTTGAAATTAGAGATAGTTGGCTGTTAGTTATTTCCATGAATAACCAATCAAATCGTGGTTTAAGCGCTCATCGAGTGATCTGGTCTAATGTGTCTGTAAACCATCTCTGTTGCATGTGACCTACCAATTGAAAGACATTATTATCCTATTATATTATTGTGACTCAATTTTATTCATTTCGATGAGACACGCAATATTGGTTGGTATGTTTGTTCGTTTCACTTAACAGCTGTGATTTCCTTAATTATTGTACTAATCTAATGGTTTTTACGTTTAGAAAAAGAAAAAGTTTAAAGCCAAGTTGTCCTTGTACTGACTATAGCTTTCACATAGACTCTGTGCTCGCCAGCATCGCGTTTACGGTAGGACAAATTAAATCCTACAGTGGTTATTAGTAGTATGATCCAGGATCCGTGTTTTGTTCTATTTGGGACTCGTCAGCCGCATAATAGAGTCTATCCTTACTCCAAAACTTGAACCCAGTACCTTCGACTTTAAATGACATCATGAAATTCACTTAGCTGTTGAGCTCAAATAGTCACTGGCTTGTAAAATGATGTGATCTTCCCACTGATCGTTCGGACTGCAATTGACCAGTCTCATTTGGTATATGCGCATTCTCTGCGGATTACCTTGATATTGTCAATAGGTCACAAGCAAGATAAGTAGAGATGGATGGTGGCTAGTAGTAGAATCCGGAACTCCTTTTTTATTTGACATCTGAATAACCCTACACTTCCACGAGTAAAGTAACTTAAAATAATAAGCTCGAAGTATGCCTATCAGCATTAATATCATCTATACTGCAAGCCGATAAAAGATGTGTGAAATTGAACACATCCGATTTACCACTTAAAATTTGACTGATTAAAATCTGGATTACTTTCTTAACGATATAAGTGAGATTTATAATTATCGTTTAATTTAGCTTTACAGGAAAAATCATAACCTTCACATAAGATATATGATTCAGTAATTTCTATAACTTTTCAATCAAAATATCTTTTTGAGCGCTTGAATCAATCTGTTTAACAAATATGAATCATTTTAATCATTGTATTCAATAAACTTTAATTGTTTTAATAAGTAGTAGTGTTTGCATGTACAACATAATGAACAGTTGGTTTGTGTTTGGAAGCGTAAACAAATATATTATAAATGACTAATTTAATTAGTCGAAACTTACTTGAATTCCAGGAATCACTTTATCTGGACGTATACATCGTAATACAACCAATTTTTCAAGACCATCTAATTTTGAAAATTCTCCAGGAATAGAAAATCTATGAGGTGTTAAATCGTCATACATGGCTTTCCATTCATTTGGAACAGATTGAACGCCTTAAAAAAATACAATGAATTGATGAAAACTAATATACAATTACTAGTACTACTTGTAAGTTAAGATTATTTTGTAACATTTTTACGTATTAAATATGTGAATTCGCTAAAGGCAAACATGAAAAATTATGATCTGGTTGCCTACTAATGCCCTGATGCGGCTGAGAGTAGAAAGTGTCTGCTCTCTCGAAATGCTCTCATATGGCCATGCCCAAATAATCACTGTCGTGGAAATTCTATACAATGCATTCTCGTGCGCGGGGTCTGGATTAGGAAATTGAGAGAACAGAAAACGAGTGTTCAGTGATTTAGGCGAGTAGGTGGGTGTAGAGGATTCATCTAGAAGAGTTGGAAAACCTTGATTCCAAACCCTCAGGAGCTTGAGGGAAAAATGGAGTATGAAACTAACGCTAATGACCCGACATCAAAGGACTACATCTCCTTATATTGATCAACAGCCTTGTTGAATAGACCTACAGATCAAAGGTTCTAGGAATGAATCCCTCCCCCCCCAAGAAGACCGTTTGATTTGATAACAGTGCTTGATGAGCAGCCCATAATATTATTGACCATATTTTTTTGGTAATGATTCGATAACAGTGTGCATGCTTACTCGCTTATCACATGTCTAGCCTATTATTGCTTGACTATAAATACTTAGTAATTCTTCAGCTCATGGAGAGTTGGCTAACTAGCCTTCTCCAATTCGCTTCATTTCGCTTGTACGCTTTCCTTCTCATGTTTGTCTGCACAAATGATTGCATGAAAAAAAATTCTCCCGCGACACCGTATTCGGCTTTTTATTATCACCGTCGCACGAACGAGGTTAACCAAAGTATAATATATATATGGAAGTGGAAAGGAAGATTTATTTTATTGCACACTCGATCATTCGTCCACTCAGGAGTCAAGTCATGAGCCGCTAAAATGGTACATCGAGTCTAGTTCGTTGATTCGTTCAGTGAATCCATTAAGTTCCAGAGCTGCTTTTTCGATCTACGGCGTCGGGGTCGGTAACATTATGATTGCGTGGATTCGGCGTCCTTGTCATGTTCGATTTGTCGTCGGTATATACAAATTGCCTGCATTATATTCACTATTCAGATGCTTGCATTTGTTACAATATTTTGCAATGTAAAAAAACTGATTAAGTATCTGGATAATAATGAATTTAACTATGCTACTTACTATCCATAAATCCTTCTAATCCTGGTAATTCTGAAGCCCGTACAATTTCCGACCAACATTTATCGGATAACCAGTCAGGACATGGATTGGCATGAGGGTTATCAAGGGCAACACCACCAGTTAATAGAAAACGCCAAACTGTATTATTTACTTTCCCTCTAATTAAAAATGTTCATCATAAATTAAATGATTAGTGTTGTAAATAAGTAGTTTAAACAACAATTAAATTGATGATAATCTGAATAGCCCTGATTATAAGTAGGATTCATGAAAGTCATGGGTTCTAAGCCTGCTGTGGAATACTGTATTCGGGGCATAAAGCAACGTACTGGTTCATAATATTTATTCAAAAAAGGTCATGGTCTGTGACGCATCGCATACTTAAAAATAAAATCACTTTCAATAATTCATTTTTTTGCTACTAACATTTGTGAGGAATGAATTACCGAGTGTTAGTTGGCGTTTCACGAACCGATGCCTCGGCATTATTTAAACGAACAAGTTGAATATATGCATGAATAATGATTGAGATTGGAATAAATCTCTGTACTATTTAGAGTTTATCAGTAATATATATATCACAATGCTGTGAGGAATAATCAGACATATAAATCATTGACGACCGCAGTATTTGAACAATAATAAATCGTTAACGATAATAAAACCTAAAATGAGAAGGCTATTGCAATTATGAGTTGACTGAGACTATAGCATACTATGCTAATACTGATAAACATCAAGTATAGATTGTGTTTTGAATATTAAAGTTCTTAAACAAACATCATTAAGAAGAGATAGCAAATAGTGACTCAGTCGTGACTCAATCCAAGTATGATTACTTTGTACAAACATGACGTGAAGAGAAATCAATAGAATTGCACTAAGAGGAAAAAAATCAGCTCACAAGAAAAACTAAATGAACATACTTTCAACCTTTAACTAACACTTTCATATCTCTCACATACAAAGATGTAGATCAGAATTAGGAGCACATTGTTAGAGTTACTAGGAAGGAAACTCTGTCTTACATAGATTTCATGATAGTTATGGCTTATCAGTAAAACGTGGTTGGAATCTTTAGAGAAGCTAACGCTTCAAATATACACCACCTAGTTTTTTAGTTTTCGACTTGAATAACTAACTTGAATAGCTATCTGGGCACAGACTAACTTGCTGTAGCACTGATACATTTACAATTCCAAATCGATCAACAGAATTCCATTAACACTAAAGGTCTAGGACATATTAAATATTAGTCACTATTACTCAATGACCAATAAGTACCCTGATCTATTTAAACTTTGATTTAATTTTAATATTGTATAGTAAATATTGATTCTGTAAACTAATCGAAAGCTTACTGAATAATCTTTTTCCAGTCTAATCTTCTACATGTTAACATATTACAAGATCCTTATTTGTTTACAATCAGTAACCTACTTTTATCAGTAGTCAAATCATAAAATATTGAGTATAGTACTTCAGTCAGTCAGATGCAACGTAGAACTTCGTACGTATGTACATCAGTTCATATTGCCATACCACATCAGCACAGAGATGTAATTGTCAATTCAAATCCAATAGTAGAAGAGGTAGTAAAAGTAATAGAAGTAATCGAAGAGGTTAGGATTCGAAGACATTCAAGAAGTATGATTCAGTGACAAAAGTTTAGAAAGTCAAAACTAGAGATGTTGAAGAATCCAGAAGATTAGGATTTGAGAGAACACAAAGAATAAATTCAGACGAGGACAAGGTTATTTCTAGGAGCATGTCTATGATAAAATTAAACAAGAATAGAGAGAGTGGACATCCCTGACGGACACCACTTGAAGTGAAGAATGCCGGTGACAGTTCGCCATAAGCTCTCACTCGACCAGTGGTGTTCGAGTAGAGAGCTTGTATGAGGTTAATGTACTTCTTTGGTACACCTTTCAATGACAGACACTGCCACAGAACCTCACGGTCCACTGAGGAAAACAACTATTGTAGGACGCCTAAATGTGTGTCCGTGTTCCATGACCTGTCGTAGTGTGAAGATGTGGTCTATACAGCCACGTCCAGGTCGAAAACCAGAGTGGTTTTCTCTAGTCTGCTGTTCACGAGCTTTCGTTAAGCGTCGAAGTATTATTGAGGCCAAAATTTTAGATACTATATTAGTTAGACTGATTCCCCTGTGATTGTCACAAGAAGACTTTTGTCCGTTCTCATAAATTGGGACAACCAGTGATTGAGACCAGTCGGATGGGATTACGTCCAGTTCCCAGATTCTACCTAAGATCTCGGTCAACCTAGCTAATAAAACTGGACCACCATCCTTAAATATCTCAGGGGTCAGTCTATCAGGACCCTGCAGCTCGTCCTCGCTTCAGATTTCCTAACGCTTATTCAACTTCATTAAGACTAGGGGGACTTACGTCGATTTGCGATTCAGGATGACTGGAGATCGTGGGTAACCGAAGAGTGGCTCGAAGCCAGTTGAACTGGCCTATTGGTCCAGTCTCTTGGATTGAGAATAAATAATAGTCCCATCCTATTCCGAGATAGTCTCACTTACACTAGGATTCCTAATACCAGTTTCCTTGATAAGTCAGAAAAGTTGTCTACTGTTGCCTATTGCCGCTGCCTTTTCCATCCACCGAGTATAGTACTTGGTCTTTGAATAATTAGTTAAAATTCATTCATATTCGACTTTTTTTAAAAAAAAAGAGAATAAACTTACTTATTACTCATAAGTGAATAGCACATAATTAAAGAAAATAATAATTTATGATTTTCAAATAATGAACGACAAATATTTCGATAAACACTTGTTGTAAAATAACTATTCAATAATTCAATTCGTTCTTCTAAAATTGGTGATTTCTCACTATTCGAAATAGACTGTAGTTAAGAAAATAACAAAAATATAAATGTAAATCTATATTGGAAAGAATTTAATTAAGAAAGAGTGAAATAATTTGAATATACAAATATTGTACACTTTATCGAATAAAAATTATTTGTGTGAGTTATGTAATTTTTTGTGGTTGCGTTAAATATCACGTCAGGTCACCACCTGATGGCTGCGTTAGATTTTGGTGTAGAGCTTACCAATTTGGTGGAGGCGTTAGATTTGACGTGGGGTCCACTACTTTAGCTGTCCCTGAATTGACTTCTTTATTTACGAACAATCGTTTATGCCATGAAATAAATCGTCCCGTCTGTTCGACGGCGGTAGTTAAAAGTCAAATACGGATTCATTTGTAAAAGACTTTATGTCAAGCAATCGTTAATGTACTCATTTAAGCAGAAAGACGAGAATACAAAGCGCGAGTGCGCCGACTCCCTGCGATGGAGCATAACTCAGTATTTATAGTCAGATAAAAATAAGCTATACATGTAATAAGCGAAGTAAGCGGTGAACACACAAACGGGAAGAGAAACAACCACGATAGATGCGGACATTTGACAAGACCAAAAGATGGATGAATAATAGTAATTCGGAAAGAATGGATTAGCTTATTTGTCTGAAGGCTTTGAACAAGCCCTTGGGCTTTGGAGTCATGAGATTCAACTTCTTTGTTACTAATAATCTTTACATTAATGTATATTGATAAATGCAAGGACGATTATTGTTTGAATCTAAAACGTCCGTTGCTGTAATTGTCAATAAAACTGTTTTATATTCATTTAGTGTTACAATAAATTATAAGAAAGGAATTTTCCGTAAAACAAAATCAACGACAAACAACTTACTGATAAGAATAAATTAATAAACCATGTCAATGAATATTGATACATAGGATCAATATTCGATAAATCTGATATACAAAAGAATAATAATGAACCATGCTCAGACACTGGACGATAACCATTACGTGCAGCATCAATTTCTAATTGAGTATTCTCTGCTACAGCTTGTTTTTGAGTGATTTCTTCACTTAATTTTTTCGATGAACTTAACACATTGATAGCAGTTTCATTCTCTAAAATATTTCCTTGTGAAGTACTTAGTACTTCTAATATTTTATCTTCTAACTCTTTTAATTGACGTTTATTATCTGCGGATTCCACGATCAATTGATTTTTGATAGCTTCTAATTCTGGTTTCTCTTCAGCTGTCACAATACCTAATAGTTGATCTTGTAAACCAAGTGGTGTAATCATAAAATTGATCAAACAAACTTTCACTGCGATTTCCGGTAAATAATGCGGATTACGCATTCGTGTAGTAATGTAAAATCGAAAATTCGAATTATATTCAATCACATTATCACCAAGACGTATACACCAACTGCCTTGTGATTTGAATAATGAACGTTGTAAAACTGGTTCTAGCACTGCATCTAATTCTTCACCGACATTTTCCATTAATACCGGTGAACCAAATTGAATAGCATTTTCTAATGTACGCAGATAATGTGTATCACTTAGTTTGATAACTTGTATTTTATTATCTTTTTCCATGTTTTTAATCCATTTATTTGCTTGACCTTTTGAAAAAATGGAATGTAAATAGGGAATTTTAAAAGACGTAGATAACAACAATTGAACTTTTAAAATGTATAAATTAGAGAGTATGCTGAATGTTCAATTGTTTTTTGATGTTGAGCTTACCATGAAGCAATATCATTTGTGAAACATATTGAGAATTAAGTACTGCACTTCTGGTTTCGACTATATTTCATGACCGTTATTACTATACAACTTTGACAATGTCAACACCGACAGCTGAGTAACCAACTGGCTGTGTAGTTACCTATCTGGATGAGAACGGTATTCCTATGCTCAATTAGATGTGCCAGAAAAAGTAGTTATTTCCTTCTTCCCCTCTCCTCACATCTTTCTCTTTGTCTATATTCTGGTAGGACAAGACGCCTGTACATTAAAATCTGTGCATGCAAGCAAAGGTATCTTTTGGGGATTCCCAGAAATCTTTTGATAATCTTCTTACTTTTGTAATTATGGAAATTTGAACTTCTTATTTTTGTGCCGAAATTGCTCTTTATCACCTTCAGTTTGTGTTTCCTAATTGGAGGGACATAAAATGTGTGACTTGTTCATTTTTGTCTTTTCAGTACGCTAATTTGTGACTCTTCTAAAAGACATCATTTGTATTGTATGTACTACTGATGAATTGATTGTTTGTTGGTCGTTCATTCCAAGCCGACTGTATATGAGTTATTTTTCCTGTGGACTTTGGACGTTTTCTTTTAGTTAGCTGGGTTCGGACGCAGAGGAAATAGTTTAGCTTATCCTGTAATTGTGGCACTGTTCATATAATCCGTTCTCTGATATCCAGTTGTATCTCGAATATCGCAAACATGGCAGTAATAAACTTTTATAAGACCGTAGCTAGCAGATATACTACACAATACATAGGTTGTAAGAGTTTGCATACTTACACAAGCCACTAAATAAAAGAAGTATAAATTTCGATATGCTTGCGATAATTAAGATACAGCTTCGTCTCAGCGAATAGGACGTCTGACCAGTGACACAGAAACGAGACAAATTAAGCTTTTCCACTGCGCCCTCAGGTTTTCTACTTATTTCATTGGTATACACACTGTATTTCTATTTTTTAATAGGAACTGGCTGAAATACTGTGTTGAAGATTCTATACTGCTAGTCACTAACTTGAGGTACAAAAAAGCCCACAATGTTCCGCTTTTATGAAACATATACATTTTTAACTACGAAAGATATCACTAATACTAATTCTACTTTTAAATCGTTATTAACTAATGTGACGTTATTGAAATATAACTCGTTGGCTATCAGTAAAACGTTATAAAAGCAATGAATTATGTTTCTTGATACTTATTCACAAAAATCATCAGCTAAATTCGAAAAAGCATGACTACAGTAGTAATCTGTACAAAAAATATATTTAACCTATCAAAACACAATTGCTTTATAATCAAAGAAGCGACGAACCATACATACTGAAGTCATTGATTTTAATGCATTCAGTGCTCAATGTTCAAACAATTATTAATATCAGGTTTATAATCCTAATGTGAATTTTCTTTTTCTTTAATGAAATGTGGATGATATTTTGGTTATATGCGATAAAGAATTCAATGTCTCTCCGTTATTGAATAATTTCAGTGGTCTTCAGAACGACATTGTCCTAAACCGCGAAGCAGAAAGTAATAACCAATTGCCGTTTTTAGGCATACTGTTTAGTCGAAGGGAGAATGGAATTATAAAGCTGTCGGTTTATAGAAGGCCGACCTTGACCGGACAGTATTTAAATTTCAGCAGTTTTTATCCGCTGTAACATAAGCGAGACTTAGCAAAATGCCTCTTCAATATGACCACAAAGAATTCGCATCACGGATACACCTGGAGTCGATGCGAAATTGTTGACTCTACGATTGATTTCAAACGGTTACCCCCTTCAGTTCAATAGGTGTAGAAATCATTTAGACAAAAGCCTGTTTTTCATTGTGCTAAAAATAAAAATGTTTATATCACTTTACCATCAAATCAAATGGTTTTATCTTAAGACACTGACTAAAAGCAGCCATAGAGGAAACACACTACGCTGCTAAACTGATTATAATTGAAAAAAAGTAAGCCCACATAAGCCTAGACATTGGTCGAATGATTAGATCACATCCTATTGCAGTTATCAAATCATATTTTTGTGTGGACACACATACATAAGGATGAGTAATCGGACTTTGCAATCAAGGGTTATGGAACATTTACCTAAGTGACTTCAAAATCAGTTAACTTCAGATGAGCCGATAAACGTGAGAAACAGAAAACCATGTTTATCAATCTCAAAACACATAATTGAGACAGGACATAACATAGACATCAAAACAGCCTTCAAAACATTGCATAGACACGTTGAAGGACGAATTCTGAGGTTTATTTAAGCCTTGACTATTCGTAATGAAATATTGTTTATGCGAAATTCAAGTGAATTCTCCTATAAAGTAATAAACCTACCTTGTGGATCTATACATAATGACCATCTATTAGAATTTGTAACAATAATACCATTATCAATAGAAAAACTATCTACTGGTAAACCAGCAATATTCCATGAACGAATTTTAACCGGATCACCTAATGTATCAGAGATACGAAATACTTCCGAACAAGGAATTCCCAATTTCCGACATAATTGATGCCATTCTTGTTGTATAGCCGAACGAAAATCCACAGTATATGGTCCAAGATAGGCAACAACACCAGCGCTTAACAAAACATCTCCAATAATATTTATATAACGTTCCTGACAAAATAAATAGATCAAGGGTAGACAATGATAATATATATGTATACGAATGAGAGGTGAATTAAGAAAAAATATACAAATCGTGAGCACAAGTTTTCACTTTGAAATTACAAATTCCTTCGCGATTTCCGATATCACATAATGAATCGTTCACTGTCATGATTAGGAATATTTTCAAAAAATAAAATTAAGTCGATTAACTCAAACCTAATCAATAAAAATTAGTAATTATTAAGGATGTGAATTATTCCAGAACGGAATCTTTGATCAGTTTCTAATGATTTATGTGTATTGCTTGTATATTGAGTCTTTATATGGCCATTTTGTCATAAGTGTTTTATACTAGTCAGAATAATTCAAAACTTTAGTAACATTTATGTTCACCGAATGAGTTGATCGCTTTCTGAACCTACTATCTCAATGGATTGCTCACTAAACTTTGAAATACTATATACTAGGTTCAAATCTGAGCATTTACATACTGTGAGACTGATGCATCCAGTTGACGTGTCACAACTCCTGGATTTCACCTCTCTCGAGCCACGATCGTTAAAATTAATCTACTTTATTCAACATATTGATTGGGTTTTCGAGTTGAATAACAGGCAACATTTGTTTCTATTGCAAATTTACTGGTATTTGGTAAAAATTAACTAGTACTCTGGAATTAACTAACAGAGTACTCCTGTCAAATACTTTTAAATCAGTATTTACATGAGGAACCTCATAAAACTAATAGACAATGAAATACAACATTTCGCTCCAATTAAAACCTTGATAAAGAGTTATTAATATCATGTGGAATAAAATTAGTTTAGATCAGTTGTACATTTCTATCATATGGAATTCATTATTCAATTATTTCCATATATATTTATCTATTCTTATTTACTGTACATAATTTTTTCTATTCAAGTTATCAACAACAAACAAAATTTGAATGACTCAGAATGTTGATAGCCTTAATATGATGATGAATTAGTTATATCGACTGTCAACGTATCACACGTTAATGTGACATAGAAATGAAAAGTTGACTACAAAATTTGTTTAGGAACGCGCGTATTTCAGAAAATTTTGTGAGCGGACCAAATGAATGGATGAGAATATTGACGTTTCAATCAAAATCGTTGAGTAAAAGTGCGTTTTAATTTATCTATAAGTATTCTACAAAAAAATAACAAGCACGTAAATAGACATAGGCAAATAAAGCAGTACTGATGAAAGTGAGTAACCAAGACAATCAAGTATAAAAAAACTGACCAATAATGGTAAATCGACTCGTCTATACCGATGTCAAAGTAAGCTCATGCAGACCCCTTATAAGGGTCACAATATATCTGCCTTAAAATAAAGAGGTAAAATGCAGTACAATAAAGTATTGTTACATAGCATACTTCTTATCCTATATGTATTTGCATGACTTTAATTAGATTTATTATTCTTACTTTTAACATTTCAGTAGCTTCAGTCCATCGGGTTTTTTCTCCGCCTAATCCACTAATCAACTTTTCGGCACGATCCAACTTTTTACTGCACAAATCAATATTATCTTCTAAATCTTGTTTCTTTTTTTGCATTTCTTCTAATTGATCTTGTAAACCTTGAAATTTCGCTTGAATTTCATCTAATGCAGCTTTCTTTTCAGCTAATTTAGCCATCTATAAAGAACAAAATGAAAATAATCATCAGTGGAATACTATTGAATTTTAATTATCGAGCTTTTGTCGATATATATTATCGAAGGACAAAATGACTAAGGAAGAAAAACCAAATTGCTCAGGCTGTGAAAAACACTACATAGGACAAGGTGAACGGCCTCTTCAGCTTCGTTTAAGTGAACACCAATTAGCAGTCAAATGCCACGACAACGCTTCGCTTATATCAATACACATCGACAATTATGGACATACATT
>OX103979.1:4105669-4132623 GCA_944470395.2 Schistosoma turkestanicum | reverse complement strand
CCATGTTTTCTCCATCAAAAAAAAACAAAAAAAAAGGAAGAAGAGTCCTCAGGGACCTTCATTATTGAGCGTGAACGCCTAATTTCTGAGATAATTTGTATTAAATAGTGTTATATTCAATACCCTTTTAATTTATAGAATTAATTGATTCAAGTATAAACAGGATCGATAATTAACTGTGAATAATTGAACCGATAAAAGAATTCAATGATGAATCTTCTGAACGATTGTTTGAATTTCACTTCAATTTCGTTTCATCTTATTGGGCAGACGCCATGTGAATTTGATCCTATCTCAGCATTGATGCTCACATTGAGAAGCAAACTCAAAAACTTTTGTTTCAAACATCAATGCATCCATAATCCAGTGAATTACTAAGTTCAGGTGGTCACTAATTTAATGAAACAGATACTAAAGGATGAAAAGTAACACTGAGATGTGAGTATGTTACTGTTTAATTGTTCACTGCAAATACTGTCTGTTTTGTTTTTATTTATATAGGCGTAATGTCAGGTGAGTAAGGTTTAGAAGTTTCGAACAAGAGAAAAATAGTTCTCTGGTACTATATGCTTTACTATGTTTTATTAGATGAGGATTTCAGTTCTTGAGGGAATACTACTACATTACAATCACACAAACTCTCAACCACAAACTACGTCACTAGGTAAATTATTTTCATTAATTCTTGAACTCATAAGACTCTTTCTTCCACATAGTTGAATACGTCCTCATGAGTTTTAAAAAAAACCCGCCAAATCATCGTTATTTATTTGTATAAATATATGTAGAGTAGTACTTTTCCAAAGTAACGAATTCTGCTTGTCCAGAAATCTGTTAATATGCTTAATGTTTAACTACTTATATTGGTTAGTAGCACACTGACATGCACCTAAAAATACAGTAGACATTTCAAAATCACTAACTTACTTCTGCACGTGCAACACCTTGTACTTTATCTATTAGTTCAGCTTTTTCATCTGGTGGAAATAAATTTGGTACATCACCAGAATTTAATAACATTGATAGATCTTCCATAAATGATTCATGCTTTAATTGAGTATCACTAATTAAGAATACAGTAGATTTAGCTTCTAAACCAGTTTTGAGTAGTAAACGTTTAATATCATCACGCCAATCATTTACACCATAAGTACGAGTTATTTCAATGACAAATAATTCATGATTAGCAATATGACTGGCTAAACGTGTAGCACTTTGACGACCACTACCTCCAACACCTGAATTTAAGAAACAAAGAATCGAAATTAACTCAGTACTCCATAACTAACTGTATGATCCAATGATAATGTTTATAGACATAAATATCAGAATAGTTTAAAGTAGTTAATTCACTTGGGAAGACAGTGATTCCTTGATTTCACTGGATGATTGGTGTGTTTTATCAATGATTCAATAGGAATCATAGAAATCTTTCTAGTTAATTTGATTTTACTCGATGGAAACTGAAAGTGCTGAGTTTAACAATTCATGTGACACACTTACTTACTCAACCCTATTTCCACATAATACAGTATAGGCCACCATTGACCAGGATTCTTCAACCCATAAGTCTAGTTAAATTACGAAAAGGTATTTGAAACACAAAGATTTACGCAAAGATGGAAGGCATTGATCACATGATGAGTTCCAACCTTCGGATATGTAAATTATTCTAATCTTGCTATTTGTCCTGTCATTTAAATATTTGACCTTGCCAATTGCTTACGTATAACTTTGAGCATTCTTTATACATGTGTGCATGTATGTGCGTGTGTCTGTATACCTAACTTTTGTATCATTCATGCTTTTAAGACTGAGTCATACTACTCATTGAGTTAGCTTGTCAGTTTGAAATCGTTTTTGGCTTTTTATTTCTCCTCTGTCACTCGAATACGGTTAGCCAAAGTGAAATAAATGAAATCAAACTGACAATTCAAATTCATAATAGAGTCAGATCGTCGACCAAGAAACCCATTTTCATTTATATTATCACAAACATCTCAATTGTACTAGCTAAAAAAAGTTACATGTACATGCGACACTACATTTCTCTAGTTGTGTTGAATTTTATCGAAATTTGTTTGTTTTTTTTGAGCTAAACTTATTCAACCTTCAATATTTCTAATCGGCATTATCTTTTATTAATAATATTCGATAAATAATAATAGCAATTCACTTAATATAAATAAACAAACACAAAAGAATTTCTTACCAACTAATAATGCATGTCCATTATCTTGTAATAAAACACGTGCTACACGACTAATATGTTCAATAGCAAATTTAAACATAACAAGATTCATTGGTGTTTTAGATAATGCATTGAAATCTTTTAAATATTCTTCCATACGATTAACAAGTAATTTAAAATCTGTCACTTCATCATAATAACCATCATCTTGTATATAATTACCAAATAATAAATTTCTTACATCTTCATCAGTAACACGTCCACTTAAACTTAAATGACCTAAAATTTTATCAATATTTGAACGAAATACATCAGAACAAGTTTGACGAACAATATCAAAGAAATGATCTTCATCTTCTGTCATAGTTAATCGATCATAGAATACACGATAAACCTGTAAATGTTATAAAACGAAGTAATAATAATTAATTTGGTAAGAGTACGTATAGTACAATGAATTTGCAGTCAGTTATTAGTTTGTCAGAAAATAGACTTCGTGTTGGGAAAATTAGATCCCAAGAACTCACTAGATAAAGGTCCTAACTTTGAATATTGTTTTCGAGCATGGGCTGCTCAGTTGACCTTGAGGTTACATTTCCCACCCGGAAAATCCTTGGTTGTCATGGATTGATATATTATTTTAGTACGCTATTTTTATGGCTCTCCGATGGACGTTTCTATGATGTATAAATAAACTCCATTTTCTGGGTACTTGTAGAATACACTTTCTACGCCATATCAAGACTTTTTGATATAGTTAGTAGGGGCTTTGGGAGGCTCAAATTAGAGTAGCCTATCGTGTCACTGAATCACTTGTCTTAACTCTCGTTTACCGACTAAGGTGAATTCGTAATAGTTCAAGCATATCGATCGTCAAGCATAACACTTTGTTAATGGATAGTGTATGACAGAGCTTAAATAGATTTTACATATTTAGTGAATCTCTGTTAGATTATATAATCTGTATCCTTCTTCTCGAATGCTTACAAGGACTGAAATAGATTTTTAGTCTTCGAATATTATTCTTGGTTAGTGTTAAGGTATTGTCGAAATGCTATCCTACTAGTTTGTTCAGAAAATATTGGTGCTGTCATGTTAAAACTTGATTCATAACTAAGGGCTGAGATTCAAGGATGGTTTAGATTTCCTTGTTATAAACAGTCTGTCGATACGTGATTGAACACTGGATACATTCAGCCTTATTGTTTGTACTCACTGATGATAAGAAGTAAGTTTTCATATTCATTTTAAATCTTTTGATCAGTATAACATGGTCGTCAAATGGTTCCATAGAAGAAAATTCATTCATCATATATAATAACAAAATATAAACTGACGTTGCATGAACAATTCCAAAATCATTTTATCAACTTTTTATTATGTTCAAATATATATTAATCAAACCATGATAATGGATGAATTGAAATATTTTTTCATCACAGTATACTATACTATTACGATAATAACACTGGTGACTGCCAAACTGGATACCCAAACGATCCACTAAACAGGGATCAGATCACGCCACATCTAATGCCATATTCACAACCAAAAATAGAAAATCAAAATAAGTGATAGTAGACAATACCTTATTTCACACAATTACAAGCAGCCACTGTCAATCAGTTCAGAATAGAAATCAATAAGAGGAAAGGAAATCATATGTAATATTTTTGTTAGAGTTATGAATCGGTCGTTGTTAGACCTACCAGTAGAAACCTGGAACCACTGGAATGCCATTTCTTCCTTAGTAAATGACTCATCAGCAGTGTGCACCCACCCAGGAACTTCGGTCTCTCACGCGAACGCTTAACCTCTGAACCACTGAGTTGCCAGTATCCAATTATGTTAGTGTCTCACTTGAATCAGTTCAGGGTACTACGTGACATTATCCGTTGTCTGCGGGGAGTAACTGCCTCAGACCCGACAGAGTTGAACTTCAAGAGTTTCAACACGAAGCTAGTCAATAATGAGCACATACTAGGACGAGGCTGTCGTTTAGTGCTTCCAGGTTTCTAATTGCAGTCTAACAATGATCGACTTATTGCTTCAATGAAACATATTTAATAATCAATAAGCTAAGTGCATGTTTGAGCTCAGTCAGCTTTCCCTGTCATACATCCATCACAAATGCAAAAATGGCTCAGTAGTGTTCTTTTTTCTTTTTAATGAATATGTTACGTCAGAGAGAAGATATGAGAGTAAATTATCAATGTCTAAGATTAATGTTGTTTAACTCTTATATTTGTTTGTATTTTACTTCTTACCACAAAAATTATTAAAAATGGAAATTGTAGTAAAATCTGTAAGACATATTACAGTTGTATAAAATGGTTTGATAATTCTTATGTTGTATAAAGACATGATATCGAATCACTGATACTGTAGTGAAGGAGAAGACAGGTGAGGGAAACCGAATTGTGTTTATCTCAAATTACAGAGTTAATTGACAAAATAGAAAAACCATATCGTAAATCGTTAATTTGCAAAATATCAATCCATCATATCAAACTGGACTGTTCCTGTTGCAAACATCAATCCATTGTCTGACATTTCACTGTTCATGCGTTTCATACAAATCCCATTGTGTTCCCGCTCTTCCTTTCTTGATCTTCCCCCATCTTCTGCTGCCAGACATTACGTTTTTACTCGCATCATATACTACTTATAAGTATCGCCCACCACAATTGTTTAAATGTATAAAACTGAAAATACATCGTAATCAAGGCAGTAAAGTCAATGATTTTTCCTCTTACATTGATGTGTTTTTGCACATAAATCAAAATTCTAATTTTCATAAAGAAACGAAATTCTAGTTCAAATTATTTGATCGATGCTTCAGTAAAACAAAACAAACCAATAATAACAATAATAATTTCTTTAATGTAAACAATCATTAATTTACCTCATGTATCCATAAACGCATCAGTTTGTCGTCTTCTTTCATATTATTAGCTGGCACTAAACGTATACCTTTGATAACTCGAGCAAAATCACGTAAATTAAATACATAATGTGATTTAGCTGGTGTCGGTAGAAATGTTGATATAGCCAATTTATAAACACGTAAAGTTGCTTGAACTAATAGCTGAATTTTTGGAAAGGAAGAAAAAATTTATTGACGAAGAAATGATAAATGTTATAGTATGAATGAATAATTTTTCTTGAAATCAATTTCATGAATTTTAGCTAGAAACACTATGGTATTTCTAATTTACACATAGAGTAACAAATGCATAAGAAGTCGGTCAGTGTAGTAGCAACCTCTGCAGTAATAGGCCTCAACATATACTCTTAGATACAACACAGTGAGCACTAATTGAATCACACTTGACAGAGAAGCTTTGGAGGATGTAGAAGCCTTTACATGAGCAAGGGGATCTGATGCAAATGTGAAGGAGCAGATTGATAAGGCAACGGCAGAATTTCTATAAGTGAAGAACTTCTGGAACTCAAGACAATCATCAACCAACACTAAAGTCATAATTTTCAATACAAATGTCAAGACAGTTAATTTTATTGTATGGAGCGAAAATTTGGAGAATTACCAAGGCCTTATTCCAAAATTACGGGTATGAAACTAGAAACTGTGGATCCGTTGGTTAGATACCGACAGTAACAACTTACTGTGGGAGAGAACAAACCAGATTCCAGCTGAGAAGGAAATCAGGAAGAAGCGCTGGAGGTGGATAAGATACACATTGCGGAAATCACCCAACTGCATCACAAGGCCAGTCCCAACTTGAAATCCCCAAGACCAAAGGAAACGAGGAAAAACCAAATAACGTGTTGAGCCGAAAATTGGAGGTAGACATGAAAAGAATGGATAGCAATTGAGTAGAACTGGAAAAGACAGCCTAGGTGAGAGCTACTGGAGAACTCTGGTTGGTGGCACATGTTCCACTAGGGGTAACAGGTGTAGCTAAGTAAGTAAACTGGAAACTATATTTTATCATGTATAATTTATCAGTATATTCAACTAGACCTTAACATGGCACAAGTCCATAAACTGAATTACTGTTAGTTTAAGTAATGTTAGGAGATTCACATTAGAGATCATGATAATCAAATAATCCAGGGTTAGAGGTTATGTTTACTTGTGTCGTATCAAATATCTAAACAAGTTTAAAGTGATTTTTTTTTGATAATAAAACAATATCAACTGAAGAAACCTTTTTAAAAATTGAACACTGTACAACTGTTTTGTTCTGATTCGTAAATTATTGTCAATTCTTTTTGGAAAAGAGAAATTAACGGACTAGTATTACTGAGCACTATATTATTATTGGTGAAAACTTTCATCAAAAAATATCATAAATTACTAAAGCTTAAATCAAAATTAAGTTGTGGTCTACGATCTTATAAATGGTTGGATTATTTCATTGTTGATATCTTAATAATTAACCTCTTTGTGGTATAAGTACATACTCAGTAGATGGCCTTGATATTAATTACCACTAAGTTACATGCGCTCAAATAAACATGGATATTGAGTAAGTTATATCAAAAGAAACCGATCAAAAAACTGTTGTTAAAACAACACCAGTGAGATGATTCAAACAATTAAAAATAAATAATAAAGTTCGTCCCTATTGAACAAGTTAATGAAGAATATGTATGGACTTAATCGATAATTTGTTGAATATCTGAAGTAAAGGGTGAATGAGTTTAAGTACCGGAGTAAAACATCAACATAGATGCTAGTACGTCTAAATATGGAGAGCATCAAACAAGATGCAATCGAAAGTTCTGGATTCCACTTCTAGCCCATATCCATCTTTATCCAAGTTGCGATCGATTTCCAAACTGATAATTTTAAAGTCTTATCAGTTGAAATCTAATTTAATCGAAAAATTGTATTTTTCTTCTGACTAATTCACAAACGGAAAGATTTTCTAAATCATTTGACTAAGACAAATTTAACACATTTGGAATCACAAGCTGATCTCTGAACTAGAGCTCCAATTGAAAACCTGGAAGCATTTGGCAGCTGTTTTTTCTAAGTATGGGATTCATCAAGATAAAACGGCCGTCTATTGAGTCCAGATTTTCAATGGTAGTCTAGTTAAGATCAGTTTGTGATATCAACTGCAATAATCCTAACTTATTTTCATATCTTCTTTCGAATAAAAACAGAATTTATCAATAAAAATGAACGTACTTTACTTAATTGCATAAATTTCGGTTCAAAACCATTTGAAAAATGTGCATCAGTAATAGTTGTGAATATTTTCAACATTGTTTGATCATCGAATTCATTGACACCTAATACATTTGTATGTCTAGTTAAACGTGATGTAATATTGCTTCGTCCACCTCCAGGTGGTCCCATAGCAGCCATAAAACGCTAGTTCAATGAAATTCAACATAATTATAAATCGATGAGACACATGTAAACTGAAAACTTGTCATAAACTCAATCGATGTAGCATTAAGATTGAGTTTAAAAATGTTATTTAATTATCCAAACTAAATTAGCGTTTTAATTTAACAATCAGATTCCCCTGGTCCGTGCCAGTTCTCAGTTAGCTGTTGTGCTCCAGACCATTGAAGGACAGCAGCATGACATTAACGGCTGAAACCGCCAACGATCAACCCGGGTTGGAGTCCAGTAACCTCACCACAATGCGAACTGAAGTACACAGAGCAGTAAAGAAACCAGCCCCCAAATGCTGGGGACGATAGTCAGGTTACTGAATCTTCGATGCTGACCGATTTCACGTCCATTAAATTTGCAAATAAGCCACTAGGCTAAATGATTTGATATTATGATCAAAGTTTTGGTATTGTATAATCGCAAATAATCGATAAGAAATTCACGAGTTTGGCTTTGAAACGGTTGATGTCTGCGAGTCAGTCTCAAAATTTTTAAAAATCACACCAAAATTTATGAGTCTAATATAATGTATTCAGAAGTAAAATAACTATTCTGATTTTGGAAATGACTAGGATATTCTAAAGATACTTATACGAGGGACACGTTAAGAGAATCTCTTAATTTTTGTGTGTATTTTAATGTTTAATTATAATTTTCTATCATACTTATCAATATTTGAACATCAGAGTATGTATGATGAATTAGCGACAGCAGAAAACAAAAACAACCCGAATTCAGATCAGTCATCCGTTCTAGTTTAGGTTCAACTACCACAGGAGAAGCTGAATCCGTAGATATACGTGGATATGCTTAGCCCAGGTAACTTATCTGTTTATTGAGAAACCAGCACAGATTGGCTAGAAAACTGTAGACAGAGGTTAGTTGCTTTAGTCAGTCTATCCTGTAGTACATCATTCGCTACATCTCCGTTGAATGATTAGAGCTTCATGAAACCAGGTTCCATACTAACAGTAGAAGTCATTGCCTTCCTGTTCACCATATACATATGCCTCTGAGAAAAGAGTTGAAAGGTAACCTATTTTTTTAGTTAGACAGAAAAAGATCTGCTAGGTATTATAATTCTCTCTTATTAAAACCCAGCTATTGCTAATGTATAGTATTATTGGACACCAATTCACTCGAAACGTTGTCCCAAATCAGAACATGGTTGAACAGGAAATAGATTAAATTCCAATAACAAGGTTAGATGGAACACAAAAGCGAAGCAAAATAGGAACGACGTTAGTATCTCTATAGTTTACATGGGGAGCTTCTAGCTAGCACTGACTGGATGAGATTTAGCCAATCAGCGTGCAGCAACGCAATCATGCTTTAATCCAATCTGTGTCCCGCTAACACTAGGATAGGACCTGACGGTGAACCTATTACGATTTTATCTGTTTATTTATATCATACTTACATAGTTGTTTGTCGGTTCGGAACGAGTCAAACAGTAGTCCCATATTTACATTATATTTCTTTAAATGAATAAATAATTATTTAGATTCATTTCATACTTATAATTCCTAACTTATCGAACTAGAGAGAAATTGTTCCGGATGCTAGATCAATAGAAACGGATTCGTAAACTTCTTATTTTTATGCCGAAATTGCTCGTTATCACCTTCAGTTTTTTGTCTTTTCAGTACACTCTTATAAAAGACATATGAATTGACTGTTTGTTGGTCGTTCATTCCAAGCCGATTGTATATGAGTTATTTCTCCTGTGGACTTTGGACTTCTTCTTTTAGTTAGCTGGGTTGGGACGCTGAGGAAATAGTTTAGCTTATACTGTAATTGTGTCACTGTTCATATAATATGTACATTGCGCACTTCGCTTATCACATGTATAGCTAATTTTTGTCTGATTATAATTACTTAGTCACGCCTCATTGCATTGAGTTGGCTTACTCGCTTTCTCCACTTTGCTTCTCTTTGCTTTTTTTACACTCTGTATTCTCATGTCTGTCTGCTTGAATGATTACTTAAATTCATCCAACTAAATCTGTATTTGACTTCTTATTACCATCGTTGCACAGACAGATTTCGCCTATGAAATTGAAGGGAAAATTTATTTCATCACATACTTGATCATTCATCTAAGCTGGAATCAGATCTTGGGCCATTAGAACTTGCTAACATTTACCAATCATCGAATTTGATTATGTATGTGTAGGCATTATATGACATTATACAGACATTAACACTGTTGGATGCCGGCCCAGTGGTCCGATGATGGTTAGGCGTTCGCACACAATACCGAAGGTCCCGGGTTCGAATCCTGTGAGGTGCAGGAGTCGTGGATGCGCACTGCTGCGGAGTCCCATACCAGGACGAAACGGCCGTCCAGTGCTTCGAGGTTTCTAATGGTGGTCTAACAGTGACTGATTGATGATTTCAAATTGTATGACTTGTATTCACTAATCAACTGCTGCTATACAACAGACAATAATTCCAATTTTTATACAATTCATCTGAAAAAATCACTATGATAATAATAATAATAATAACAGTAATAGTAATCTATTAATTACTTACTACATCAACTAAATATTGTTTTGTATTATCTTTTCTATCATACCAATGATTATGATCAATCCACATACGTAATAATTCAATTGGAGGTTGTGCACCATATTTTTCTTTCATTGGCATATTTAAATCATCAATAAATACAATACATTGTTTACCTAATGATGGACCATAGACACATTTACGTCGTCTATCTAAACGTGACATAATAATATCTTGTGTTTGATTAGCACTTGTACGTGCAGAAAAATTTAAAATATTTGGTAAATAATTTTCTTTCGGTAATTGAATTAAATAATTATTAGCAATAACAGATTTACCAGTTCCTAAATAAATAAGAAAAAATATGCATGAATGAATGAATGAAAAGTAAATGAAATCAAAACTAACTGATGACAAAAATAACATGAACTTGTCATGGTTAATATTTTTTGGGGACGGGTTAATTAAACTAATAAATAGGATGTTAACACCGTTGAATGCGGTTTCAGTGGTTCTGAGGTTAAGCGTTCACGCACAAGACCGAAGGTCCTGGGTTCGAACTCTGCCTGTAGCAAGAGTTGTGGATGCGCATTGCTGATGAGTTCCATACAAGGACGAAACGGCCGTCCAGTGCTTCCAGGTTTCTAATGCTGGTCTAACAATGATTTATTCATGATTTCAAGGTAAAATAAATAGGACCTTGGTTGAAAAATATGTTATAGGATAATACAATGTGGTCGACTAACAGCTGCTACTCATAGGAACAAACTATTGATGTAAAGTTTTAAAGGAAATGTTATCGTAACATTGATACAAATGAACAGAGGTAATAGGTTATTTATTTAATGGTTATACCATAGAAAAACAATACCTTCAAATATACATCTTATTCATTTATGTTTATTATCAGTGGTCTTGTCATCTATAATTAAGACGAATGAAAGTTTAAGATTGGATTGTACACAAGTGAAAGAAAGATACTTCTTTCAAGTGTTTTGTGCTTGAAGCCTTAGTTGTCGTATCGTGGTTTTTAATTGATCATTGAAAATTAAGGAACATAGGATAACTGTTTCCGTTTTTTCTGTGAAAGAATGTATATCAAGAAATAGATTATGGAATGTTTACTACTGTTCATTTTGTTTGTTAATAGTAATGACCATGAAACCGATTGATTGTTAAATACTTCAACATTCAACCCAAGATGATTTTGTTCCTCATATAATTTCTTAGTCTACAGATGTTTATTTTACTCAAAATACGTAGAATAATATTTAATCGAAATGCTCGCTAACTTCGCATGAAAAGATACTTGTAGTGTGTGTACTAATATGTTGACTCCACAAGGATGGTCCGAGCTTTTGGACAAACTGATTAACCTTTCCAGTTTGAGTCATCATTTACATGGACTTGTCAATTATTCTCACATATCATGAGTGGGTGTGCGCATTGCTTATTTTGCTTACTACATGTCTAGCCTATTTTTACCTGACTATAAATATTTAGTCATGTCTTATCGTATCGCTTTGGCCTATTCACCTTCTCCACAGAAGTGAACAATTGCATGCAATAGTTATCCAACTGAATTCGCATTTGACTTCTTATTACCACCGTCGTACAAACGTAGTTCGCCTAAGCATGATACACAGAAATGGAAAAGAATATTTATTTCATAGCATATTCACTCGTTAGATCGCATGTCATCAAATGTCTGTGTTTGTTAGTAATCAAACTGATGAACCATTAGTTTCTGGTGTTCGAATGAGGAATAATAAAGTGAAAGATTATGTATAACACTTCAGACTCAGTGTTCACTATCTTGAAATTTTAGTAAACCAATGAAAGCAATCATTGTTTTACTGTCAGAAATGTTATACGCGAACTTATACATAAAACTATTTAGAATGAATGCGGTGATCTAAACAATAATTAATTCGCACTAGTTATCCCAAATCATAACGGGAAAAGTTTTTAAAAGGCGAAAGCTAAAAAAAGAGGGCAAGCTATTACAAGTCGTACTAGTGTTTTGAGTTATCACCCTATGAAGTTTTCGTCACCATCTGATACCAGCTATTATGCAAAATAGATAGATTTAAGCAGGAGTTTTGAGTTAGTCTTTCAAATTAGCGTTAGGATTTCCACCACGAAATGACGTCAGCTATGATCACATATGTTTTGAACCTTCTTTTTACAAACTTAAGAAACTTGGGGTTGAGATTTAGAGTAAGATTTCCAATGAGAAAGTACTACCTAGCTTCACTAAACATTCTTGACTACTCATTGAATCATATCAAGTATATGAACAAAAAATCTGCCTTGGGAGTAGGTTTAGTTGGTGATTCGGCTTGACCACCATTCGAAATCCACTTTTTGGTTGCATAACATTGTTTATTGAGTCCAAATTATATAAAGATCAAATATTGCCTGTTTTTCCTTCGTCAATGGCAATGTACCAGTAGTTTATCACAGTACTAAAAATTTCGCGAAAATACGTGAGCTGATATCTGAGTTCCAATTGGTTTACTCGAGGTCGTGTGGTTGGTTGGTTTAACATATTCTTTCAAACATTATTCTATCATTCATATAAACGATAGTTGTGGTCACATAAAAGTATGAATTAGGAAAAGAAACTATTCCTATCAAAGTGTTAATTATACCTGTAGGTCCAACTAAAAGCAATGGAATATGATGTGTTGTATATAGATTAAGAAAGAAAAACATTCGTTCAGTTTCACTGGTATTCACAGTCATTTCACTTTGTGAATCTTTATCAGTTCCAGTTGATGGTGCTGATTTTTGTTTAGAACTGGTTACATTCGTTGTGGATAATGATTCAGAAGGATTAAAAGATTGTCCAGCTTTACTTGGATTCCAATTAAAACTAATCCATTCATTCCATGATCCTTGAGATTTTTTATCAAACCAAAAATCATAAATAGTTTGACGATCTGGAAAGGAATTCGCTTTAGTTAATTTAATTGATTTTGGTTTAGGATATTGTTGATTGACACCAGAAACTACATCACGAAAGAATAAATCAAATTTTTTTCTTGATTCCGTTGATAAACATGAGCCTAAACTCCATACAATTGAAAAAAGAAATAATGCTTGAATTTGTAAATAAACCGTTTGAGCAGTCATATTCGCTTGTGGTGAATCGCTTTCTGCTGTTTCTTCATCTATAAACAGAAAAAAAGATTTAATTAAAAGATTACAGCAGTACTAATATATTTATGGACAGTATTCTTGGTTAACCATCATGCCTGCTGCACATGCACGCCGTTACAGTTTAAGCAACACAAGGATTCTCACAAGAGCCAGTATTGTGATCACCCCTGACCCATACAGGAACGAACATGTTATCTAGATTGGTCTACAGACAAGTGGACGTCCAAAAAGCACGCACACGAGCAGTGGCCTCCGTTCGGGCATTTATGAATAGACAAGATCCCTCCAACCAGTCCACTACCCACAATCCCCAATCTGCAAGGGCGGCAAAGCGGGCTTCCCCAGCTAGACCTGGCACCCCGAACGGATTACCGAGCCATCCAGCAGCCGTTCGAACTGTCTGGCCTCTAACTGCCTTGCGCTGATACAATCGACCGGAGCCCTCAGACCCCACATGAAGCCAAAGATCGAGTTTGTCCCACAAGGTCAGCCGGAACGTACACCCTCCCATAGGGAGACTTTTGAATAATAAAAACAACAAAACTGAATTTTTCGAAATGACTTATTGAATTGATGTACCAAAATTATTCACAATCAACTAGGATAGAGTTTAGTTGAAGGGTATGTGGAATGGAATAGTTATGGTCAATGTAGAGGTTAGAAGAATTGTCTGTTTAACGTAAGTTGCTATTATCACATTAACCTGAGACAATTTACTCAATCCATTCGTCTCGAGTTGTTGGACCTATGCTTTTTGACCTTGTCAATCATTCGCTCATCTTTTGATTGTTTTTACTTGAGTGTGTGTGTGTGTGTGTATGTGCCTGTTACTTCGCCTATTACATATCCAGCCTACTTTTGGCCTGAATATTAATACTTAGTCATGGACCTATCAACATGACTCAAATCAAAACAAACAAGAATTTCATGAGCTGATAGCGTATTAGGGTTTGACCACCTATAAATTTTTCATTAGAGCATTATGAAGGTGGTAGTTTTCATCTAGAAATCATGAATGAATCATTGTTAGGCCAAAATTAGAAACCTGTAAAATTCAATCATCTATTGTGTCTACATTTTTCCACATGTATAGCATTGAGTTGTAATGATGCATGGCATTGGATTACTAAGTATTAGGCATTTTCCTTTGATTAAGTATAAAACGTTGGGCATACACTCTTTAAGTCTGTTAGTAAAATATATTTGAAATCAAAAAGAATCATTTTACGAATCGTACTCTCATATCTAAAGCTAAAATCATTTTTCTAAAAAAAGTTGTTTATAGTGAGTTTTACCTCGTTTTTAATAATACTATTCATATTTTTTAGGGTAAAAATTAAAGTCGTTAATTAACCAAAGCGTTTAGATTCATAATGCAATGTACTGAGTATCTTTTGTACTTGAACTGTCGAATAGTAGTTCTACAGCTTGAAAAAAACATTAAGCAGAACCCCCTGTAACGTGTGTACTAATGTGTCGAGCCGATGTGGCTTGGAACAAGTTAATTAATCCATCGTACTTGTGTGGTGAAGGAGAACACAGGTGAAGGCAACTGAATTGTATTTATCGCAAGTTACAGAGTTACTCAGTAAAATAGGAAAACCATATCGTAACCGTTAATTTGCAAATCTTCAATCCATCATCAATCCATTGTCTCACATTTCACTATTCATGCGTTTCATACAAATTCCATTGTGTTCCCACTCTTCCTTTCCTGATCTTCTCCCATCTTCTGCTGCCAGACATTACGTTTTCACTCGCGTCATATACTACTTATAAGTAGCGCGCACCACACTTGAAGTTACACACATCATTTGACTTTGTCAAATATTTGCTTATAACCCTGGTTGTTTTTACGTGAGTACCTGTGTAAAGTTCCTTTCTCGCTCATTATATGTCTTGCCTGTTTTCATCTGACTTAGTCATGCCGCATCATTGAGAGTTGGCTCACTCGGCTTCTTCGCTTCATTTTGCTTTTGCGCTTTGTAATGTCATGTCTATCTGGGTGAATGATTGCATAAAATAGACTCAAGCAAATGAATCCGTATTTGGCTTCTTAATGATCGCCGTCCCACAAATAGGGTTCGTCAAAGAATGATAGATGAAAATTCTACTCAAAATTTATTTCATAGTATATTTAACAATTTGTCTAAAATGGAGTCAGATCGCAGGCCAGTAAACCCCTTTAGTTTATAAAGGTTATTTCCGATATGCATTCGATTACAAGAAACAATCTCGTTAACAGTGTACTTTAGCAAGTCAATCATTAAGAAACCAGAATATTCGTTGTTCGGATAATGTACAGGTTAGTGAATTAAGCAACCCGTAAAACACACAACAAGTAGGCACATCAAAAACCAAAGGATTAGATGTGAGTGGAAGCATGTGTGTACATCTTTTTATGACTGTTAATCAAAATGTGGATAAAGTTATTGATTATCTATCATTGCAACCAATGAGAGAATAGATAAAGATTTGAGGTCCAGACATGTACTCAATGATACTGACACAAGTCTATGCATAAATGGATCAAATATCTTGACAGGTTTTTTTATTCCGTTATACACATAAATTGAGAAAAGCTTGTTTTAAATAAGATAAAACGAACACACACAAAAAAATTTTTTATATCAATTTACTTTGACTTATTGTACACCAATATCGTATTTCATCTAATAAACAATCGAATAATGTGATCAATTGTTTCACAGCATGTAAATTCGATATTGAAACTAATTGTCTACAATCATTTTGTATGTATTCTAAGCATGGATCAACAAGCCATTCAAATAAATCATTAATTAATTCTTTTAATTCATCCGTTAAATTCTCTGGTAATTGATAAGTTAAATAGGATTTAACCATTGGTCTCCAACCTAACTGAGCTGGTTCCATATAAATCATACCACAACGTGAAACAGTCGCTGGACTAGCTTGTTCTAAATCAGCTGGTTCAAATATTAAATTCATTAATGATGACATTTGTATAATTTCACCAGACATTAAACATAATTTTTTATTATCATCTAATACAGTATTCATATTTTCAATCCATACAGCATCAACTGGTCCATCGAATAATATCCATTTACGTTTATTATCTTGAACCGTAGCAAATTCACGAAACATTACAGCTAATATACCATCAGACCATTCATGTGATACTAAATCAAATTGTCCATATAATTGACCACTTGTTATAGCTTTTGGATTAATAATCCCATATTGTACTGGATATTCATTGGCAATTTGATCATTTTCAACTAATTTTGTTATTGTATCAGCTAATGCTTGATATGCTTGTGTTTTACCGCTTAACGTTTCACCGACAATCATTAAACCATGACGTACAAGGATCATTTCATAGATTTGTAAAATTTTCTCTAAATACCATGGAATTGATTGTAGTTTACGATTATTTAATTGTTGACGTAAACAAATCATAAATTGATCATAATCATATTTGGGCAATTGAACACCAGGAAAAAGATCCGATATAATACCTTCAAATAATGGAATATCTTGTGATAAAAATTTCGGTAAATTCACATCATTGATAGCTTTTAGCAATAATACTGATTCATTTTCATCTAAATATTTTTGACGTAAATTGCCAGCTGCTGTTAGCACGGATTTCACCGCTCGCATACCATAATCATAATGATGTTGCGATGATAACTGTTCTGAGCATAAACGATAAGTAGCGACAATTTTACTAGCTAATCTTTAAAAAAAATAAATTGTTCAAGAATACATAAAAAGCATGAATTTTATTTCAAAAACTTGAGTATGAATAAATATTTACAATGATGTTTCTTTTTTCCCGTTATATTGTGCAACAATGTACACGATGTAGTTTGTAATTAGACTTTAAAAAGTTGTATATTCTGTTGTTAGTATGATCAATAGTTGGATATTGAATATATGAAACGATTCTTGGTAAGCCAACAATTGTCTTCTTAAAATGTCTATTCATTGACGAAATTCTACTAGATGGGGATTACTATTAGTTTTACCTGTAGACAAGTAATTTTATTGGCAGGAAATTTTTTTTAACATATTTTGATTGGAATTATAAATCGATTATTGTTAGACTGCTGGATACCACTGGACGGCTTGTTCGTCCTAGTATGCGACTGTTCATTAGTGCGCATCCATGACGCAAGGATCCAATCCATGACCTTCTGTTTCCTTTCCGAACAAGTAAACCCAAAACCACCGAGCTAATGGTGTCAATGTCTAACGTTAATCAATCCAAGGTATTGCATAACCTCAGCCATTATCTTCCGTAGGCAACTACTTACACTCAACACGGCTAAATTCGACTAGTCACAGCTTCTCACTAGAACACTGAGAATTTCCACATGAAGCTAATCACTAGTGAACACATTTTTTTTAAAAAAAAATTATTAGTACCATTCGAACATGAATATGACCATTTCCTCATATGATTTTTTATACAGTCTCATAGTTTACTCAGTATCCGTTATTTTATATTTTTAAAATCTATTATTTTTAATATGACACTTAACTTTAATACCAGATGGTTAGAAATAACTAGAAGAATATTCTCGACTTAAATAGCCAACTGGTCAGGATTAATTATTTATGTAAACAGATGTCCCGCATAATATTTGAGTTCGGATTGTACAATCCCCATAGTATAAGAGCTCATCATCAAGTTGTTCTGGTTAGATTGGTTTTACTTTTAATTTTTCTTTCGACTATCATTTAATTGTCTCTCATTAAATCTCATAGTACATGAGATATCAAGTTCTTCAGAATAATGGTTACACTTTAAATTGATTCGAACAACACTTGGTGATCATAAAATCGATCACTATCAAATGATCGATCATTAAGGATGTTCACTGTAGCCTAATTTGATAATATTTCCTTGAAATTGGATCCATTCAATTAGTTAATAGTTTTTTTTTTCTATCGATGATTATTTCTACAAACTAATTGATTTTAATTGATCATACAGTATTCTTCCCTTTAATGGCATGGTAAATTATAACTTCACATACTACTTAAACGTCAATCTAAAAATGATATCGCAACTTTCATCAAATATACATTTATGGAATAAGGCATTTATCGATTGATCTGTATGAGTATTTAACATTTAACAACAAAACATATCATCTAATTAATTGTTTGTTAATATCACAGAAAAGTAGATATTTTTTTTTGAGATCGTAAATCGATCAATGTTAGACCAGCATCAGAAACTCGAAAGCATTGGACGGCATCTATCGGTTACTTAATTGGAATGATTTGCATATTATTCTAATTATCTGTTAAATATAATGTGAACAAATATTACTATTAAAACAAAGAAGCGTTTATGATCGATGTACTTCGGTTCGATTAATTCCATTAAATGGCCTACAGGTCAGCCTTTAACAATTACTTATCAATATGACTTAGCATTTAGTACAATTTCTAGTATGATTAATAGTATATAATCATCGGATTTATTAAAAATTTCGGTACATCTGTCGTATAATCATTTAAGAGTATTAAAGATTCCCATCATGAAAATTAGAACAACACATAAAAGCGAACAAAATCGTTTTCGATTAGATCGTCATCAGGCTTTACTCTAATATACATATACAATCAGCAAATTCTAACAGGTAACATGATGTTTTGATGTTTTTGATTAGTTGTAAGGTGAAGAGATAGAGGCTAACTAAACCAAACATATTTTCACACCATTAAAAATGTTATTTCCCCCCTCTAAGTGATCATCTTTATTGATACTGTAGTGAAGGAGAACACAGGTGAGGGCAACTGAATTGTATTTAACGAAAATTACAGAGTTACTCAGTAAAATAGGAAAACCATATCGTAACCGTTAATTTGCAAATCTTCAATGCATCATCAATCCATTGTCTGACCGTTCACTATTCATGCGTTTCATACAAATTCCATTGTGTTCTCTCACTCTTCCTTTCTTGATCTTCCCCCATCTTCTACTACACCCTTATTGAAGGTCGAGTTTTTGTTGGTCACCCGTATTAGCATGTGGCCCTTTTCCACTTGCCTTTTATTAAATGTGAACTGCTTGATGGGATTCATTTTTAGAATGTAAGATTTTCTCAGAAATTGCCGAATTTTACAATTCTTGTTTAAGTCTTAGGGATTACAATTGTTTTGACTGCCTAACACAGATCATCAAACCATCCATTCTCTTAAGTGGTTTTTTTGAATACTAGATTAAAAGATATACATTTCGAACAATCTGGTCACACATATTTACTTGTCAAGGCATTTTATATGAAGATGAATAAAAGGTCAATTAACAATTTACATGTTTGTGTGGACACACATACATAGGGAGGAGTAATCGGACTTTGCAATCAAGGGTTATGGAACATGTACCTAAGTGGCTTCAAAATCAGTTAACGTCAGATGAGCTGATTAGCGTTGGAAACAGAAAATCATGTTCATCGATCACCAAACACATAATTGAGACAGGGCATAAGATTGACATCAAGACAGCCGTCAAAACATTGTATAGAAATGTTGAAGGACGAATTTGGAGTTCTATGGAGGCCTTGGCTATTAGAAAGTTAAAACTCCCCTTATGTGTGCAGAAACAATTTGTCATAACCTTGAATTTACCTTGGTAATCTTTAACCCTCAGATAATGTGACAATTTTCCTACCCCTTCTTATTCTTTCTACTTTACATTAATTTTCACTACCCTTCATTTACAATTATCACCTTCTGTCTATTTGAACTTTTATTTAATTGACCTATTATTAATCTTCATATAAAATGTCTTGACAAGTAAATATGTGTGACCAGATTGTTCGAAATGTATAGCACAAATACATCACATAATTTCAGATCAATTACGTCTTCTCCACTGTTCTATTAAAAGATAATTGTTTATAATGAACGATAGTAAATAGAACTAGAATTATAAAAAAACAAACTTACGATCTAGCATCAATGAAACCCATTGAATATAAAGATATTTCACCGATTAGAGCATAATCAGGAACCATCATAGCAACTGAACGGAATAGTACCTAATAATTGCAAAATATACAACAATCAAGACTTTTAAGATGTTTACATCAACTGATCAGTTATTTTATTTTAACCAAAAGTTCATATTAATGGTACTAAATAAAATTAATGACAGAATTACGCCCATATCATTAAATTTGAATGATTTCATTGATATACAGGACAAGATTTTCAACTAGTTTTTCTTGGCATATATAAATTCTGTATAAAGTGTCCAAACAGACTTATTATTGTAACAAAAAACCATATCTGTTGAAAAAAGTTAATACTTCAATCGATAGTTCAATGGCGTTTGAATTGAAAAGTACTATGTTCAAGTTTCAATGTGAATATAAAATGAATGGTATGAAATATGCCTCTCGTTATCTGTTACTATAAACAAAAACCATACATTCTATTAATTTTGTCATTAAAGATTTAATTATTGATGAATGAAAATCACTGTTAATGACATTGAAATTACAGTCATTGAAGATTGATCAGTGTTGTTGCAGAACTTCTTGATATTATAATTGAAGCTCAGCTGTGAAAATTTTTCAGCTAATTTAGGAGAATAGGTAGTTTGTTCAATGATTTTAGGTTGTAATATTCAATTATAATATAATCCAATCTTATGAGTTACCCACGTGAGAACACTTATGTTTGATAGTCAAACAAATCTATTTCTGTTTATTTTTACTTTGAACTGTATTCAGTATGGGAAAACAAATAAGGTATGAGTTGCTATGATCGAATCCAGTAATCATTCATAATTTGTCACAAAGCAACAGTCATCAGTTTACAAAAAACAAATCTTTGCGTTAAATATGTTTTTGTTGAGGTTCACTTAATTTGTAGATTCTGTTCATCACAGACTCAGCTTGGGCAAAATTGAAAACTAGATTGTGATTCTTCTCAGTATGTGACTGACTCTTCAAAAGTGAGCGAGCAAACCCTCATCACAGCTACAAATCGTAGCATCTTAATGAATAGCTACTCTTATGAACTAGCAGAAGACCTTGGGTTCAATCCCTGAGGTGGGCGTTATTCGGAAATGTCATTTGTCAGGACGAAATCACTGTTCAGTGCCCTCTAGGTGAAATCGATCTGCAATAAAATGCAATGAACAGATCTATTTTTCATTTTGTTTTACAAGATGATATTAAAATTACGCTAAGTTTTTGAATAGCATCATTCCTGTGGAATCATTAAAATGTTCAAGTTATGTTCAGTTGAAAATATAAAGTTTAGGATTTATTTTAATACAGTATTCATGTGAACCAGTACTCACTTTTCCCTAGGTATTTTAAACATTAGACTGATTAATTTTTAATTCTTCCAGAATTCTGCACAAAACGTTTTACTGTAACCACGAGACTGAAGTGACTCAATAATACGATTCACTTCGTTTTTAGTTCATATTAATATAGTTTAAATTTGTAGATTTAGGTGTTTTGTTCATTAGCACTGACCAGTAAGGTTTATTCACAATCCTGAGGTGATTAATACTTTTCTTGGATATTAAACTTACATCATTTAATGTTCCAGTCAGAAAAGTTTCTTGCTTTGGACGTTAGATCCCCAGAACTCACTTGATAAAGGTCCTAATTTTGGATTCCGTTTTAGCGCATGGGCTGATCAGTTGACCTTGAGATTATATTTCCCACCCGAAAATCCTTGACTGTTATTGGTTGATGTATTATTTTAGTACGCTATTTTTGTGGTTCTCCCAAAGACGTTTCTATCATGTATACATAAACTCGATTTATGTGCTTGTGAACCTCGATTTTCTGGGTGCTTTCTACTCCATATCAAAACTTCTTCCCCTGCTTAGTGGGGCCTTGGGACGGTCAGATTAGAGTAGTCTATCGTGTCACTGGATCACTTGTCTTCGCTTTCGTTTACCGATTAAGGTGAACTCGTAATATTTTCAAGCATATCAGTTGACGAGCATAACATTTCTATTGAACAATTCTAATTTTAATCGGAAGACTTATTGTGGAATTGGTATCTGACATTTGTGGGAACATTTGTTTCCTTTATATGAGTAACATTTTTTCCTAGTGAATATCAACTTATTACAACCTTGTGTTTAGATTATTCTGTTGATTGAATTCGGATAAATGTTAATCTGAATAATGAGTTCAAATGGAATTATACAAGTACTGTGAATTGACCATTCACATACATTAATCATTTGACATAATCTGTCATATTTAGAACAGAACCTTGGGACATATAGAAGGTTAAATACTTAAAAGTGGTAACAATCATTCGGACAAGTGAATAGGTGCTGTGAAGAATTAAATTGAGGGAAAAACTGTTCTTGGCTATCGCTACATATAAGATCTTAATAGCTGTTAACAAAATTTGGATAATTCTGTAATTCCTTTTGCAATTACATGATTTTCAACCAGGCATTTCATCTGAGTTGTAATTATATTATTATTTCTCTAAAACGTGTAAACGTATCCATAATACCATTCATTATGAATTATGGATTTCACAACATTAACACTTTTGCATTGAAATCATGAGTGATTCATTGTTATACCACCATTAGGAGCTTGGAAGTACTGGACGGCCGTATCGTCCTGGCATGAGATTCATCAGCATTGTGCGTCCACGACTCCTGTTGCTCACAGGATTCAAACCCAGGACTTTCGGTCTTACGCGCGAACTCTTAACTTCTGGACCACTGGTTTGGTGGCATCCAACGGCGTTATTGTCTAACTCTGATCAATCTAAGAATTTTGATCAACCTGACCCGTGATTTCCCCGAAAAAACAATGATCTCCATAAAACTCTAATGCGAAAATTAACAATTTTATTTTATTTTACAAACAATTCTGACGTCATATAAATATAATTTTAAACGATATATTCACGTTAAACTTGACCAAACTTTTAGATCATTAACTTAGATCTATAACAATAGAACAGGAGAAGAATTTTTCTTATAAACAATCATTGATGCGTGTCCAATCTTAAACCATATGATGACTTCATTTAAATTAATGTAAATTGTTTTCATAAAGCATTTCTATTGGTTACTTTCTTGTCCAATCGGTAAATTGGTTGACGGGTTAATCGATTGGTTAGATTGATGCTTATATTTTCTTTGATCAACATAATATTTTACTCAGTGATAATATTTAAAATAATTTTTTTAAAATCATATTTCTATCATCTATCAATATAAACTTACTTTCAAATTATCTGGTAATTCTTGACGTCCAGCATAACCTGGATTCATTGTAATAAACATGGTACATGTTGGATTTAAACTTAATTCTGTGCCTTCAAATACAAAACGTTTTAATCCAGCACTAATAGCTGTTTGTATACAATGAATTTGTTGAGCTACTACTGATAATACTTCTAATTCAATACGATTAAATTCATCAAAACATGCCCATGCACCAGCTTGGGCAAGTCCTTTGAAAAATTTACTCATTGCACGATAATCAAGACCATCGGAACAATTGAATACAACGCATTGTTTAGCAATAGCTTTAGCTAAATCCTAATTTTTGAAGAGTTTGGTAAAAAAATTAAAATGAAACATTATGAAAAAAAAACAGAATTACAATATTCCTGTTTTGATAATAGAAGCGTTAAAATTGAAAAACACTTCTCCTGGAAACTTTCTAGGGTTACTGTTAGTCTCAAGCACGGATTACGGAGGAGGGTTGAGAATAGGGTTAACAGCCTCATCCCGTAGAAAACTAGTTAGCTAAAAAAACACTAGCCAGAAGAAATAACTCAAATCATTTAAACTCATCCCTGGCGGTTGAAAGGTCTGCATGTAGAAGAATCATGAAGTCTCCTGATGAAACCTGAGTGTCTTCGGAGTTTATGAGGCCGATGCTCTACCTACAAACTATTGAAGATTAACAAAAAATTTTATTCACTAATGTACACAAATTTTGAAAGATGAATGGACAGTCTTGCTGGCATATTATTTAATTATCATTACTATTTTATTGAAATCAAATTGATCAATGTTAGACCACCATTAGAAACATGAAAACACTGGACAACCATTTCGTCCTAGTATACGACTCTTCAGCAGTACGCATCCACGACGCCCGCACGCAGAAATTGAACTCAGGTGCTTCGGTCTGGCTCGCGAATACTTAACTTCTAGACCACTGGGTTGATGGTCAGTCTAGGGATTTTGTGCAACCTAATCCATGGTCTTCGGAAGTTACTACCTACACCTGACACTGTTGAACTCCACTGGTTCAGTCCTTTCAGGTTTCTTCTAATGGTGGTCCAACAATGATCGATTCGTGATTTCAGCGAAACTCAACAATCTCCTTAACTCTATACTGAAAATCACTACTACTTTAGTATCTTTTTGTCTATAAATCTTTAAAACTCTTATTTAAACAATAATAAAAACTGAATATGGAATGTTGTTGATTTTATCAGTCAATCATTCGGATGAAAATTTGAAATCAAAAAATTTACTTTGCATGTTTCAGTTTTTCCAGTTCCTGCTGGTCCTTCTGGTGCACCGCCTAAATTCAATTTTAATGCACCCATAAGTGTTCGATAACATCGATCTGTCAGTGGTGTAATGACTAATCTCGGAGTATTTCCCAAATATTCATAACTTTATTTAGAAAGAGGAAGAAAAACAAGTGATAGCAATGTAAAAATTATGTGATCAATCGAAAACAATATCATGAAACATATGCTGACAAACTATTGAAAATTCATAAGACTGTTACTTTTTACGTATTTTTATGAAATCTTAATCTCATCAAATCTTAAAAACAAAGGTATTTTATCATTTTTTCCATTACGGGGTTGTGAAGATTGTTAAGGTACACATTTGAAATCATGAATCGATCAATGTTAGACCACGATTAGAAATCTGGAAGCACTGAACGGCCGTTTCGACTTGGTTTGGGACTCATCAGCAGTGCGTATTCACGACTCCTGCAGCCCTCAGGATTGGAACCTAGGACCTTCGGTCTTGTGCGCGAACGCTCGAAACAGTGCATATACAGTTCGCTCACTTTACCTCAGACTTTTAAACAATTGAAAAACATGCATGCATTAGCCAAGTGTCAGCAACTGACAAAATAACTGAGAATGAAAAATCAATACAAGAGTAGGAAAATACATATAACACACCAAATCCATGTCGGACTATCAGTTTGCCTATTGGATATATTTTCCAATATAACCAATCACCACTCTCGATCACTCACACAATAGTGAGTAGCATCGAAGTTGGCTTTGTACAAATTTAATTTTATGTACATCTATTTTTCATATACAAACTGTTATGTAGTGCCTCATCAGCTGACTTAAGCTGATCATGTCTGTGAATAATTTAGACATATCATACAATCCATGGGATGTTTATGCATATTATTTTTCCGCTAATGGAATCATAGATCGAATCACTTGATGGACATTATTAATTAAAGGCTACCTTTTTGTAGTGATATACATTCATCACTTGTGATATTTATCTTTTCACTCATAACATTTAAGTTTGTTAACTCCATACAGATGAATTTACATCAGATTTTTTAAAGTTTTCTCAAGCTCTTCGATATATCAGTAAAATTACGTTAGTATATAATGATTTAATGATCATATTGATATCTATTTTTGAAATATGTACTCTAAAGAGAATAGATTTGAATAATTTTAGGAAAAGGAAATAGCTCCAACTAGTTTTTCTCCGGTAATATAATTTTGATCATTCTCTTAAATATGAAGTGCTCATGGTTAACATGATACAACTGGGCAGTAGTTAGTTCTGAATCTACTAGTTATTATGACTCTTGTAGTGTTAATCAACTTGAGGGTGTGTTTGTGCTGCAATATAATGACTAAGCTATAGTTCGAATAGTTACATAACCGATTGTATTTATATTCTACTTTATAAATTATTCCCATTAGCTAATTTTAGCAAATTTCACATAATATCAAACCCTACATGGGACACCTCTGGGGCTATTGCCGACCCCAAGCCCGAGTAAAGGGGGAGGAATAGGCATGGGGTTAACGACCTTATCCCGCAGAAAACTAACTCGTTAAGAAACGCTAACCAGAAAAAGAAATAGTGTATGTAGTACATTAAAAGTATCAATAAATGAAAGGTAGTTTTGTAAACACTAACTAACCCATAATCCAATTCTGTAGTTATTTGACATACAATTACTTTACTTGATTCTTCTGGTAAAAAATAATATCTCAATTGACTTATCCATTCAAAATCTTGAATTGAACTCACTTTATTCTTAACCATAGATGCTACTACATCACGTGCTGTGAAAAGAATGTTCATCAAAATAATACTTAATGAATTAACTTTATTTGATGAAGATAACTAAATATTACAATTAATTTGGTATTTCTCATTACACAGCTGTGAAGATTATTGAATTTCATTGAAACGACGAATTGATCATTGTTAGACCACCATCAGAAACCTGCAAGTACTGGACGGTCGTCTCGTTCTAGTATGAGAATCATTAACACTGCGCATGCTCAACCACCACTTGCGGGAATTTAACCCACAATCTTCGGTCTCTCACATGAACGCTTAACTTATAGACCACCGTACCAGCATGCCACAGTGTTAATGTCTGGCTTTGATCAAACTAAGGTTTTGCATAACCTCATCCACTGTCTTTGGTAGGTAACTGCCGT